>JAADXY010000347.1:0-26358 GCA_023338065.1 Phytopythium montanum
CCATCAAGTAGATGAAGAGGATCGACAGCGTGCACGTGCCGATGAACGGCGTGAAGCTGTAGTTGGCGATGGCTTCCTCGACGTACGGGAAGCCGATGCCGATCGCGAGTGCGCAGAGCCACTTGAGGATGAGGCACACGCCGACCGCGTTGCCGCGAGCCGAGTCCGGGAAGAGCTCGCCGATGATCGGCCAGAGCAGCGGGCCGATGCTCAAGTCATAGCCGACGACGAAGGCGCCGAGGAAGACGATCGAGAGCCAGCCGATGCTGTACACGAGCGAGAAGGTCATGCCGACGCAGCAAAGCACCATCAAGAAGATGCCGGACAGGAGCATCACGCGCTTTCGCAGCACCTTGGTCAGTACCGAGGCGATTGGCACCGGGATGACGTTCAAGATGTCGATGATCATGAGGCCAGCGCGCGAGTCGGCGATACCCGCGTCCTTGAGGATCGACGACGAGTAGAAGAAGACGGCGTTGATGCCCACGAGCTGGTTCACGCACGTGAGGCCGAACGCGATGAGCAGCGGGCGGCGGAACTTAGGCGAGCTCAGGATCTGCCACGCACTCTCCGATTGGATCTCCTCTGGACCCGCGCTCGCCAGAGACGGCAGCTTGGAGCGGTGGTCGTTCGCTTGGATCCAGCTCATCATGGTTGCGACGTTCTCGTTGCCATAGAGCCGGCCAAGCCCGTACTCGGCCTCCTCGTCCTTGCCGCGCGTCACGAGCCACACGGGACTCTCCACCATGACGGTGAACGACAGTCCGAGGAAGCCGACGGCGTTCAGGATGGGCATGGCAGCAATGTACCGCCACCCTGACGAAGTCCCCCAGTACCAGAAGGTCGTCGCGACGCCGAAAATCCCGAGCGTCGCCGCGAAATGCGTGTTGATGCCGAGCGCGTGGCGGTTGTGCGGCGTCGAGATCTCGCTGAGGTACGTGTTGACGACAGACATGGCGATGCCGTTGGCAATGCCGACGATGAAGCGGCCGGCCGTGAACAACCCGGTGCTTGAAGCCGAGATCTCGAGGATGCAGCCGACGATCATGACGATGGAGTTGTACCGCAGTGCTTGGCGACGACCGAGCTTGTTGGCCAGGAAACCCGACACGAGGCTGCCGGCCATGCCGCCCACGACCCACGCGTTGACTAGCAGCGTCCACGTGGTCTTGCTGTGGCCCGGGAACATCAAGCACGTGCCCTCCTCGATCGGGACCGCCTTGCACTCGTCCGTGTCGTTGAACTTGCTGTAGTTGACCTGCGAGTTGGACCAGCCGTAGTGGAAGGCCTGCAGCATCGCCGAGAAGACGCTGACGTATAGCACCCACGTGGGCTTGAGCGACCGCTCCTCGGCCAGCAAACTCGCTGGTTGGCCGCCGGGAGACACGGCGAGCGAGTACCCGGGCGTCTCGGGCTGGCGTTGCTGCGGAGCCATCGTGGAGGACTTCGGACGGCAGGAGCTGGTGCGGAGGCGGCGGCAAATTGCGAAGTGAGAGGGCTGATCCACGCGACTTTGCCTGGCCGGCGTCCTCGATCCGCATCGAGATTGTTTGACGTGTTGGTGCAACCACCGTCGTGTATGCTCGTTCGTGTATGCGTGCGGAGCACAAGTCCATGCAGACGGAGCAAGCAAGCATGGCGCAAGGTGCGAGCGCGGTTGTCCCAGTGCTTGGGGGTGAACGGGCAATGGAGCAAAGCCGAGGCGGTGGCCGCCTGGATCAAGCGAGGCTTGTCGGTGGTGCAGCACTTGCAGCGTCTAAACCAGTACGGATTGCAGTTTGAATGCGGAAATTCGTCGCTATGCATTGAGTTGTGGTGGGCACTGTTCGTGTGGCTGGTCTCATGGCCGGCCGCCCGGCACCAAAGTTCAACAACTCATGCGTGGATTCGCTTCGCTTTGGATCCTGCTGGTCCTTCCCGAACGACTTGGACGCTGTATGCGAGGCTTGCTCGCCACGGCCCACTCAACATTGGCGTCGACAGCGCATGATGGCGCCGAGCTCATTGCTCTGGGCGTCACGATCTTGCAAACCGCGACCAACGAACTTCAACCACGCGCACTGCTTGCGCGCCTACCCAGTGCCCAGCCTTTCAGCGCGTGCAAGCCGTTGGCGGTGGCCAATGCATCTGTTGAAGCTGGACTTGAGCAGAAGACGCGTGAGGAAAGGGTCCGACTGATAGGAAGTGCTGGTCGTAGCTGAGCGTGGCTGTCGAGGTCGAGACCGTAGGGGGTCCCGTTCCGAATGGCAACTGGAAAAGCTGGGTCCGTTGCAGGGGCATCGTGCAGGTCGGTCGCTGCCCTGCTGCCGACTCGTTCGTGCTTCTTGCAGCCGTGATACTCGTGCCTGTGCTGCTCATCCAGTGGAGTGGCTCCGCATCAATGTCAAGCATGCCAACCGTTGTGGTGGCGAACAGTCATGTCTTATGAATCCTGTGCTGTCCGTGTGCAGGCAGGCAAGTCGTTTCGTCTAGCGGCGTCCTTTCAGCGCCGAGATCTTTCATATCGAGCTGGTCATCATCACCTCCCGCATCCAACGATCTGATCTCAACCACCTCGTCCAGCATGACGTCCACGCCTGGTGCCGTCGTCGCGGCCGACACGCTCGTGCCGTGGGCCGACCAGGTGCTGCGGCAAACGCCTCCCTCAGTCTCAAAGACCGCCACCAGCACCAACGAACGCTTCTTCACGGCCGACGCGTCGCTCAACCGCACGCTGGCGCTCTGGCGCGGCCCCATCTGGTGTCTGCGCGCAGACGCGATCGTGAACGCGACGAGCGAGTCTTTGCGGGACGCCAGCGGCGCCAGCGGCCGCCTCCTGCGCGCTGCCGGCGACCAAATGGCCGTCGAATGCGCGGCTGCTGCGCCTTGTCGCACAGCCGAGGCTGTCGTCACTCGCGGCTGCGAGTTGCCCGCTCGGTTCGTCATCCACACGGTCGGGCCCAAGTACAGCGCGAGGTACCACACGGCGGCCGAGCACGCGCTGCACTCGTGCTACCGCAGCGTGTTACTGGCTGCGAAGGAGCGGTCGCTGCGGTCGCTGGCCGTCGGCTGCGTCTACTCGCCAAGCAAGGGCTACCCGCGCGAGGAGGCCGCGCACATCGCTGCCCGTACAGTGCGCCGCTTCCTGGAGCACTTTGGCAAAGACTTCGACCGCGTCGTGTTCGTCGTCGACTCGCAGGAGGACGAAGGCATCTACGAGTCTGTGCTGCCACTCTACTTTCCGCGCTCGGACGGAGAGGAGACGCGGTCGAGCGTCGCTCTAGCAGGCCGCGACCTCGGTGCGTCCGAGCTTGACATGCTGCTGTAGTAGACAACAGTGAGCTGACGGTGGTGTGGGCAGGCGACGAGTTCGGCGAGCCGATCATCCCCGAGCGCAAGATCCGGATCGGAGCCTTGTTCCGGCTGGACAACGGCGACGACAGCAACAACCAGGCCGACGATGCACGTACGGTCTTCTAGGTGGTCCGTCCTTGACTGGACAACACGACTGACGGGTTGGCACATGGTCAGTGTCGGACGAGGACGGAGAGGACGCGGACGAGGCCACGCGGCAATTCAGAGCCATGACAATCGACCCGGACGCCGAGCGGCTCGAGCACTTACGCGTCGCACAAGAGGAGCGACAGCGGCGGGCATTGCTTGCAACTGCTGAAGCTGATCGCCAGAAGAGGAAAGACGTCGCGGCTCGCCTGCACTCTGCTCTGACTGGTGGTGGACACAGCAGCTCTCACGAGACGTCGACGAGCAGCGAGGACGACTTCCAAGACCTCCGCGCGCTGGAGTTCTTGTACGTTGGAGGAGTGGACCTCTCGGGGGCTCCTGTGCTCGTCTACATCGCCTCCAAGCTGCCGTTGGCGCAGGATCTCCACCGCGTCGAGCTGTTTGTGCTGCACACACTCCAGTCGACTGCCACTCGTAGCAGCGCTGGCATCGGCAGCACCGGACACTACAGCGTTCTGTACGTCCACGATGCTCCCGGTGTCACATCGAGCGTGGGGGAGACTGCGGGGAGTCAGTCGACAGCGGCGGCGGCGTGGTTCTCGCGGCTGATGGCCGTGTGTGGCGCTGACAAGGCCCGCCATCAAGCAAAACTGCGGTATTTCTACATGTTGGCTCCCAGCATGTGGCTCAAGCTGCTCGTGCTCGTGGCCAAGCGGTCGGTTGGCAGCGCCTTCTACGCCAAGATCGTGTACCTGTCGGCGTCGAGTGCGCTCGACAACGTCGCACCCGAGCTGCGCCTACCTCCAGGGCTCTACACGTACGTTGTATGGCCTTGATGTTGACGGTGATGTGCGCGGTGCTGACACTGCTAGTTGCTGGTCCAAGCAGCAAGAAGCTGGAGCCGAAGCCAGCTGACCAACCACGAGATGAAGGTGGCGACAACCAAGATCACGCCAGGTCCGGCAGTGCGTTCGAAGGCAGCGCCGGCTTCGTGGGCAATAACAACAGCGAAGACGTGGCGGAGGAGGAGGAGGAAGCGGTGGTCTGAGCGATGCAATGAATCGTAGTGCTTCTTGCATGCCGTCGCTTCTAACTGAGACCTGTGGCCGAGCCGCTAGCTGATCCACTTGGACGCGCGCTGCACGATCACGAGCGACTGCGCGTCCGATCCAGCGACGAGCGTGTCGCTCTCGGCGTGGATGGCGAGCGCTGTCCATGGCATTGCGCCGCTCGCGACGGGTTTGACGCCAACGCCACCGACGCCGAGGTCACGGCTCGAGTCGGGTCGGTTCCCCAACCCGTTGGCAGCGAAGTTCGAGTTGTTCGGGGCCGATCGACGCTCGTACTCGACCGGTTCGCGGTCGCGACGGCCGTGATGGAAGTCCCAGCAGTTCACAATGCCGTCGTCGCCTGCGGTGAAGAGGTAGCGTGGAGACGCGGTGTGCAACTTGACCGCGCGAACTGGTAGCATAGCAAGCAACCCAGTGAGATGTTAGTACCCAATCGAGAGACGCGAGTGCGGTCATGGTGCTGACCTGCGCGCTGGTGCTTGGCCTCCGAGCGGAAGGGCGAGTCAAGACGCCGACGGTCCCACAGACACACTCGTCCGTCATCGGAACCGGTGAAGAGGAGCTCGGGGCGTGTCGGGTGCGTCTCGATCGACGTCAGCACCGCACTCGTCTTGGGGCTGGACACACACAGCACGGTTGGTCAGTGAGTTGCTTGGTGTATCACCATGACTGTGTGTCGCCTGGACGCCTCACTCGCTGCACACTGTGACTGGGAACTGGTTGCTGGCCGCGATGTCCCAAATGCGCAGCTGACTCCCTGGCGCCGACCTGCATACCGTGCAAAGAGTGCTTGTTAGGTCACTGCACGATGACTGGCAATGCCAACTCAATGCGAACGCGACTTACCCGACGGTGGCGGCGACTGTGTCCCGTCCGAGCAGCTTGACCGCGTTCAGCGGCAAGCGACTGGCCTCCGCGTTGTCGATCGTTGCGACGCTCATGGCCTCGTCCAGCGCCAGCCACGCGAGTGCGCCGCCCGCGCTGACACTCACGGCGGTCGCTCCCGACTCGCTAACGTCCAGCGCCGTCGCTCCGTGGATGCCAAAGACTGAAGCCCACTGCGGTAGCTCGACACGCGACAGCATCGGTGTCTGTTCGTCGGTGGAGGAGGAGGAGGAGACGCGGAAGGCGAGCACACCGCCCGCCGAGGACGCCGTGACGAGCAGCCGCTCGTCGCCTGCACTAACGAAGCGCAGTGCCGCCACGTCGCCCTCGTGATCGGCCTCGGCTACAGTCGACAGCTCGCACGGCCGGCCATCGACTCCGCCACTGAAAGCGGAACCCAAGCGTTTGTTAGCGCTAACTCGTTTTTAAGAGAGATAGAGGGATCTGACGCACCGGAACTCGCCATGCAATGCGCGCTCGTCCAGCGACGGCAGTAGCGGCACGTGGAGCGTCACGTGGTTGGTCTGCGCGAGATTGCGCGTTGGTAAGTCAAAGCGGACTCTTGAGGTACTCGTTGGGTGTTGGCGGCGCGCACCTGGTTGTCCCAGCCACCAGAGACCACGAGCGGCAGCAGGTCGCCCGCCAGACCATCGGGTGACACGCGCAGGCTCGTGGCGACGTCCAGCGCCGCCACCTTCTCGCCCACAAAGTGCGTTGACGCGCGGCTCATGCTCTCGCGATCTGCTCGATGGCGTGGTGGCGTAGTGAGGTCGACAAAATTGATCTACATTCCTGTCTTCCTTTATTCTGATTACCTGTAGCAACTAATGTTTAGGTTTAATACTAGTCACAATAAAGATGCTAGGTGAGGCACGCTATATTTTATTATCTGGAACATATGATATATTTGATGGACACGCTTTCGACCTGGCAAAATGCGGGTTTCGGTGTGTGCACCACACGAATTAGAGCTGACTCCGGTTCTGGTTGTGCTGGTTGTGCTGGTTGAAGTGGTGCGCCTCGTTGGCCTCGTAGGTCTCATCGACCTGCTCGGCGATGATGCGCGCGACGTACGTGTCTCCGACGATGTTGCACGCGGTCGTGAAGCGTCCGACGAACCACGCGATGGCTACGAGGTAGCTGAAGGACGCGGGCATGGGCACGTTCGGGTACACGGTCTGCCAGATGGAGTAGATGACGACGAGGCTCGAGTTGGTGATCGGCGCGGCGCCGATGGACCCGAGCAGCGAGATGAGGACCGTGAGCGCGATCTCCACGGCGCCCAGCTCGAGCTCCTGCTCGGCGGTCGACACGAGGAAGATGAGCGCCGAGGGGAAGTAGATGGCCGAGCCGTTCTTGTGCGCCGTGCAGCCGATCGTGAGCACGAAGTGCAGTAGCGAGCGCGACACCTCGCGCGTCGACTCGACGCAGCGCAGCGTCACTGGCAGCGTCACGAGCGACGATGAGCAGCCGAACGCGAACAGCACGGCCGGGAGCATGGCGCGCATGTACGGGAACGGGTTCTTCTTGAGCGCGAACCACATGACGGCCGGCAGGAAGAGGAGCTCGAAGATGAAGACCGAGATGAAATACCCGAGCATCATGATGCCGACGTGCGTGATGGCCTCGGCCAGCTTGGTCTGGCTCGACAGCGAGCCCGCGACGAGCGACAAGACGAAGAGCGGGCTCCAGTCGATCAGCTTGCGGATGATCTGGAAGAAGACGAGGTTCATCTGCGTCAGCACCGCCAGCAGCGGGCTGTGCTCTCGGCTGCTGACCTTGATCGCCGCAGCTCCAAAGACGACGGAGAAGGTGATGACGCTGAGCAGCGTGCCGTCTTGGAAGCTCTGGAAGATGTTGTTCGGCAGCAGCTCGTGCAAGATCTCGGTGATCTGCGAGGTGACTCCCGTCGCGGCGCTGGCAGTCGCGTCAGCAAGGATGACGCCCGCCAGGTCCACCATCTCGAGCGTCGTCGCGTTCTTGCTGTCCACGCCGGAGCACTCAATGGCGCTTGTGGTCGCGTTCATCGCCCAGTTCGTGCCATCGGAGCATTGGACCTCCATGAAAGCAGTGTCATTCTCGATCGTCGAGTGGCTGACGTCCGGGTGGAGTCCCCGCACCAGGAGCGAGACGGCTGTAGAGAGGATGGACGCGACGAGCGAGAGCCCTATGAAGTACATGCTCGTCTGGGTACCGATGACCGATACTTTGCCCATGAGCACGAGGTCCGCGACGCCAGTGGTCAAGCTTGTGAAGATCATGGGGAGCACGAAGCACTTGAGGATCTGCAGGAAGATGGCTCCGGGTAGGTTCACGAGTGAACTGACATCCGCCGACACCTCGAGACTGGACAGCAGCGCGCCGAGCAGCACGCCAAGGAAGGCAGCGATGAGGATCTGCGCCGTCGGCTGGTACAGAAGCGGGCACCGGTGCTCGTCCTGCTCGGGGTACACGGTGTCCACGGCTCCAGGCTGGCGCAGGAAGCGGTCCGGCGTGCCCATGCCCGTCTTGGAGTGGCGACGGTAGTCGTCGTCGAGCTTGCGCAGCTGTGTGGCCCCGTAGTAGTCGTCGTTCGCGTGGTAGTGCGTCGGCACTCCAATGGACTCGGTCGGCGTGATGACGTCCTCGCCGTCGTCCATGTGGTGGTCGTGGACCTCGTGCTGGGCATTGCCGCCACCGGACGGGGACGTCACGTTCCCGTCAAAGAGGACAACGCCGCGGTTCTGCATGGCTCTCGCTCGGCTTGGTGTCAGTCAGGTGGCTGGCGGCAGCGGGTTGCGTTGTGAGGCAGGCAGCAACCGGTCGCGGCGACTCGTCGGCTTCAAGGCAGGGAAGCGTCGGCTCTTGGCTCCAGGCGTCCAGAGAGCTGGCAACCGACGAACCGACAAGCCGAACGGGTTCACCGATGGACAGTAATAGACAGCAGGCTGACAGGCTGGTTGGGAAGGCGCAGCTCATGAATGCAGCCTCGTGGAAGGAGCATTGGCATTGGCACAAGGCCGCCGCGCGTGGTGATCCGTTCGTTCGTCGACATCTGCACCGTGTATGGCGCACAGACGCTCGCTCCCAGGGATGGATGGCTACTCTTTGGACTAAACCGTTTTGACTTGCTTGTTGTAAGACGCGTCTCCCTTGCGAAAACCCTTCTCAAACAAATATTACGAACTATTTTATATGAGCTGTACGATCAAACGACGCGTTTCTTCTTACTTATTTACAGTTAATTCACGATAAAATACACTCCACAACATAATACCAACTCAAAGAGCCGACCCGACCAGCAGCTAACACGTGCAGCTCCCTCCCATTTCCGCTCCCGCCACGCAGACAAGAAGCGGTCGGCGTGCTCTGCGGCTGCCTGCGCTCCAGCTCCAGCCCCCTCCTGCGTGTACCGCACCGCCCAGCGCCTGGTGACCCTCCCGCCATGCCGTGCTTCTTCTCCGAGTGCGACACCGGCGGCGAGCTGCGGCGCTTCGGCGCGGCGTTCGCCGGCGTGTACACGTACCACTTTGTGACGGACAAGCTGTTGATCTCTCCGTTCGTCAACTGGCTGATCCGCGCGCGGTGGCTGACGCCCGACAAGCGCGACAAGTGCCGCGAGTCGCTGTACAAGAACGCGGCCGTGGGCGCCTTCTTCCTGCTGGGTCTGTCCGTCGGCTGGGGCCAGGACTGGTTCTTCAACCCGGCCGAGTACTTCACCGACTTCCCGTGGGAGGCGCCCGAGAACATGCGCTGGTACTACATGATCTACCTGTCGTTCTGGCTCCAGAGCGTCGACTTCATGCTCAACCTGACCAACAACCACTACAAGGTCAAGCGCAAGGACAACGCCGAGATGCTCGTGCACCACTTCGCGACCATCGCGCTCATGGTCTTCTCGTACTACTTTGACCTGACCAAGGCCGGTATCTGCGTGCTCATGCTGCACGACGTCAACGACCTGCTGCTCGAGACGGCCAAGTTCTTCGTCTACCTGGAGCACGAGACGCTGGCGAACCTGTGCTTCGGCGTCTTCGCGCTCGTCTGGTTCGCCGTGCGCTGGTACTTGTTCGCGACCAACATCCTCAAGAGCGTCTACTACGAGGCGTACGACCTGATCGTGCGCCGCATCCTGGACGCCGGCGTCTTCTACGGCATTGAGGCGCACGTCTGGTACTACGTCTGGTGCGTCTTCTTCGGCTTCCTCGCGCTGCTGCTCGTGCTGCACATCTACTGGGGCGTGCTCATCGTCAAGATGGTCGCCAAGGCGCTCGGCGACGGCAACGTCGAGAAGGACATCCGCAGCGACTCGGAGGACGAGGACGAGGACGACAAGAAGAAGGCCTCCTCGCGCTCGGGAGACGACAGCGACAGCAAGCCGGCCACGCCCACGAGCGACGGCAAGCCCAAGCGCCGCCGAGCCCCCAAGGCCGAGTGAAGCGGGAGACCGCGAGAGGAAGGGGAGGACGCGACTAGTAGGCTACAGAGCAGGCAGGGATAACAAGAGACACAGGCGAGAGACAGAGGGCAGGCGCTTTGGCGATGGAGCTGCCGGCAAATAGATGATACACTTCCCATCGACTGGAGGAGCTCTAGGTCGTTTCCGACCTGCTCCTTGGCGACTGGTTGAAGACATTTCCTGCTGACGAGTCGCACCGCCGACGCTTTGAACAGGGCAAGCAGCTTGACCTGGCTTGACCACGAGGTGCTCGTCAACTTGGAAGAAGTCAAGCGAGGCCCGAGATGCGGCCGCACGGCGCCGTGCTGTTCGAGACGTCGAGCCACAACCAGGACGACGACGTCGTGACGCCGACCGAGTCGATCGGCCAGCCCGAGCACTACACGGACGCGAGCACGCACTCGCAGCTGCAGAAGCATGGGCAGTCGGCCTCTGATCTGGCGACTCCGAACCGGTTCCTGCGGCACTCGGGAGGGCAGGAGAACGCGTACCCGGACGAGGAGGAGGAGCGGCGCTGCGCCTTGCTCCGGCAGCCGACGACCCAGATCCTCATTGCTGCCTTCCTTGGCGTGCTGCTAGGCGTGCTGCTGTCCAGTCTCGAGGTGTCGACGGATGTCAGTTCGCTCGTGAACCTGCCCGGAGCCATCTTCCTCCAAGTGCTCAAGTGCTTCGTCATGCCCATGATCTTCACGAGTCTGACGACGGGCGTCGCCGACATCGTGCTCATCGGCAAGGTGTCGGTCATCGGCACGCAGACGGCGCTCTACTTCATTGGGTTGTCACTCGTCGCGTCGATCCTGTCCATGAGCATCTCCATGGCGCTACGGGGCCTGCACCACGACCGCGTGCGCTCGTCCGTCGTGGAGGACACGGCGTTCTTCAAGGTCGCGTGCTCCGACGGCAAGTACTGGGCGGTGAGCAGCAAGACCGGCGCCATCGCATGCTCAGCTGCTAACAGCACGGCCAGCGCGAACTCGACGACGCTCGAGGTGGTGGACCTGACGGGTGCGATCCTCGCGGATGCGACTGTCAGCGCCGCGACGGGAGTCACCTCGCAGATCGCGGGTATCCTGGAGGAGCTGCTGCCGAACAACATCTTCCAGAGCTTCCAGGACGGCACGCTGCTCAGCGTCATCACCTTCTCCATCATATTTGGCGCGGCGGCTATCAAAGTCGGCAGTCGAGAGCACAGCCCGCTGCTGGCGGTGCTGACGCAGATGAACCAAGTGTTCTTCGTGGTCATCCGCAAGCTGATCGACTGGAGCCCGATCGCCGTCATCTCGCTCGTCGCGGGCTCGCTGTCGAGCCAGGCCATGCTGGCCGAGGCCATCACGCACGTCGGCATCCTGATCCTCGGGTACCTGCTGTCCGTGGCGGTCTTTGAGCTCGCGCTGCTGCCGCTGCTGCTCTGGTTCCTGACCCGCAAGAACCCGTTCAAGTACATGCGCGCCATGCTGCCGGCCGCGCTGTTCGCGTTCGGCTGCGCGTCGTCCATGGCCACGCTGCCCGTGACGCTGCGCTGCGTCGAGACGACGCACGAGGTGTCGCGCGGACTGCTGCACTTCGTCGTGACGCTCGGCTGCAGCGCGCACAAGAACGGCGCGGCCATGTACTTCCCGGCGGCCGTCGTGTTCCTCGTGGCGACGGCCGAGGACGAGCTGGAGCTCGGCTGGTGGCAGCTGGCGCTCATCGTCTTCATCTCGCTGCTCGGGTCGCTCGGCACGGCGCCCATCACCAACTCGAGCCTCGTCGTCATCTACTCGGTCTGGCAGTCCGTCTATCCGGCCGTGGCCATGCCCGCGTCCTTCAGCTACTTGGTGGCCATCGACTGGCTGCTCGACCGCTTCAGCACCGTATGCAACGTACTAGGCGACACGTACGTCGCGCGCATCATCGCCGAGCAAGTCGACGAGACCTACGAAGGCCCGCACGGCCACCTCCAGCAGTGAGACGGAGGGCAACGCGAGGCGATTTGCCACCACCGGATCTGGTTGAAGTGGTCAAATCGCCTTCAAAAATGTACCCTGGTGACGACGGACGCGTCACGCCATCGTGCTGGGTGAAAAACAAGAACTCACTCGACACGCAACTGATGACTATCATTCCTAATTAGAATCACCAAAATGATGCCGGTTTTATGCAGCCGCACGCACAAAATGCGACACAAAAGCGATCCGGAATGCTGGACGCCACTCGTGATTTCGCCGCCGCCCGCGCAAGTTCCGCCGCCTCCTTCACTCGCCGTCACCATGTCGATCCACATGCGCGCGCAGCTCTGTACGCCTCTCCGCGTTCTCTAGAATCTAGTAGCGAGTGCTGTAGACTGACGGGCATCTGTTCCATGCGGCGCAGTCCTGGTGCAGCCGCAGCAGCTGAGCAAGCTCGGCGCGCGGTCCGTGTCGATGGCCAAGAGCGCGCGCAGCCAGGCGCTCGCCCTGCGCGCTCCGAACACGCTGTCGCTCGTGCGCGCGCCGCGCGTCGTCGCGATCGGCGCCGTGCTCAGCGCTGGCGTCATGGCCGCGCTCAGCAGCGGTGCGTTTGCTCGCAAAGAGGCAGGCGAGTGTGAAATGTAACAGTCGCTCATGGAGGTCATGTCATGTGTACAGACTCGGCGCTGTGCAAGAGCCTGGTAGTCTTCGCGGAGGCGGTGCGTGCTGCCTCCTGTAATGCGAGTACTTGGCGGTTGTAGACTGACGACCGCTGTTGCTTCCCACTTGCAGTCGGGACCGAGCGGCGGGAACGACCCGGCCAAGGACAAGAAGCAGAACGACCTGGTCGAGCAGTGGATCGACGGTCTGCTGAGCCGCGCGGGTGAGCTGACGCTCGCGGGCGGGCTCGGCTTCTGCTCGGGCTACGCGCTCAAGCAGGTGGGCAAGGTGACGGCCGTGGCGATTGGCGTGGTCTTCCTCGTGGCGCAGGCCGCGGCGTCCCAGGGTTACATCGACATTAACTGGAGCAAGGTGCAGAAGGACGTCATCTCCAAGGTCGACACGACGGGCGACGGCAAGATCACGAACGAGGACATCAAGCTCTGGTACCAGAAGCTCATGGTCGTCATGCGCAAGAACCTGCCGTCCTCAGCGGGCTTCTCGGGCGGCTTCGCCGTCGGCCTCGCGTGCGCCTAGACACTGGCGGAGCACACCGAGCTCCATGAAGGGAGGGCGTGAGCTTGGTCGATGTCTGTTGTGCCTTGACGCACCTCTCTCTTGATGACAATGAACACTTGCATTCTGGTACACGCCTGGTACTTTACATGGCGAGGTCGGTTAGTCGCACGGGAAGGCCTTGGCGAGGAAGCCGACGACCATGGACCGGTCCTCGGCGCTCACGCCCATGTTCTTGAGCTCGCGCGAGTAGGCGGGCACGCTGCTGATGCCGTTGCTGATGAGGTTGAGCCCCATGGTCGAGTACAGGATCACCTCGGGGTTGTCGAACGCCAGGAACATTTGCCGAGAGCTCTCCGAGCACGTCGGGAAGCAGTTCTGCCACATTTGCTCGCGGATCCGCGTCTTCTGCGCGTCGTCCGCCGTCTGCAATGCCGGGAGCAGTGAGTGGCCAAGCAGTTCCTTCACAAGCGACCACTCGGTCTCGAATGACCTACCGGCGGCGTCGTGACGGCTGTTGCGCGCTGCTCGCGGACCGCTCGCTCGTCCATCTATTGAGTCCAAGCAGACCACAGACAGCGTCGTTAGTGGATTTGCGTCATTGGCTCGCTGCAAACCTGCTGCCTATCGGTCGACGACTATAGACGGGTAGTTCGCCAAGTCCTCCACTCGCCCGACCTTGCGGAACGTTTGAGCGCGTAGACTCCACCCACGCGCGGCGAGAGGCGACTCCTATAGACAGCGGCAGACACGCACGCCCACCCATCCGTCCAGCATCATCGTCATCACTCCGCTCCGACCGAGAGACGCGTCGCTAGGGAAGCAGACACGGACGCTCTCCTCCGTAGGGCTGGGCGCCTCACAGGCGACGCCGACGGCCTCCACCGACACGGAGCGAGATGCATGGGCACGCACCGACTGGTCCTTCTCAATGTAGATGCGGTACGCGTCTGCCGTCGTCAGTCGCGGAGTGTACAGCGTCGCCTTCCACTCCTGTACAAAGAAGGCAGGCAGAAGCCACGGCATTAGCCTCGACAAGCGTCCAGACGTGCCTTCCCCGCCGTCACTGTGGCCGGCGCAGTTGAAGCCACCGCTCTTTACAAGCACTCACCTCGGTCTCGTCGTCTTCGTACTCGAACTCGATGGGCGAGAGCCATTCGCGCGCAAGCAGCCGCTCCAGGATGCGCTTCGCCAACCGCGCGCGCGCCTCGCCCATCAGCGTGTTGCTGTGCAGTCCGTCGCCTGTTGCCAGCGCCGGCAGCGCGCGCGCGGCGCCATTGCCGTTGGCACTGGCGCTGATGCTGCCGTTTCCCTCGTCCGGAGCGCCCGTACGCGTCGCCAGCACCGCGGGGGACGTGAACAGCTCGATGCCTTCGCGCTCAAGCCACGCGAGCAGCTGCGCCTGCTCCACGAACTCGCGCGCGCTGTCGTCCGCCGTCTCCACGATGCCCGCGTGCTCCAGCAGCACCACGAACTCGTCCTCGCTCATACTCGCGCCGCCGCCACCTTGCCTATCCGTCCTTTCTCGCTTTGGGGGCTGCCTTTCTTGTTCGTGGGCGAGGCGACCCAAGAGAGACGGTCCAGCTGGCGAAAGTTCATCTCTCTTTCAGTATGAACAGCTTCAGTTTCTGGATACTTGGGGGTACGCAATGCCACCACGTGTGGGCAATGTGAGGGTACACGAGGATACGCCTGGGCGATCCGCGCACCATGACAATTAGCTCACGGCTGACTCCTGAGTCTCCACGAGCTCGGCCGATGGGTGGGCCACGACTTAGAGTGTCCGTCCCGGGCCGCGGCTTACCCATCGAGTTGAAGGATGTGGCGTTGGCTGCGAGTGGCCACGAGACGCGGCCCTCGAGTTGAGCATTACGTGCGCGCGTTGGTGCTGCCATGGCTGGAGGGCGTAGCGGTAGCGCCGACGCTTTGTGGACAGGAATAGCGCCTATAGCCACCGCGCTTGACGCGTCCTTCTTGACGCATTAGGATGCCAGCCATCACTTCTTCGGTGTGTAAGGCGAGGGAGGCGAGGAGGGAAAGAATAGCCGCATGGGACGCGGAGGGTGTCAGCAAGGACAGGGAGGTGTCGTCGCTCCGGACAGCAATAGCTCACGGAAATCCAGACGACAGAGCAGCCAATCCGCCGACTGCCAGACGACCACCACGGCACTACGAGAGCTCCACATCCAGGTGCTCGGCTGTCCACTCTACGCGCGAGACGCTCGTTTGCCCTGGCTGGTCACTTCGAAAGAACCACTCACTTGCGCTCCCGGCGCAAGTATACCCCCCCCCCCCCCACTCGACACGCAAGTGTACCCTCCCCATGACCCGGCGGACAGGATGGAAGCGCGCGCTCCCGGTCGTCCTCGCCTCGCTCTCCTGCTGCTGTGTCGAGGCACATAGTCACAGCCAGACTGGTGCCAATGCAGCCTACAGCACCGTCGATAGCTCCCAGGGGATTGCCAGCGAGTATGCCGCTCCAAGTGATCGTCACCACCTTCGGAGCAACGGGACGACCGTATACCCTCTCGCATGTGCGAACCGGCAGCTTGGCGACCACAACGAGCAGTGCGCTGAAGTCTGGAGTGACGACGGAGCAGCCTCGCGCGCTGGTTCGGAGCCGCAGGTGGTGTACGTCGCCGGAGCGTGTCCCGTTGGCTTTGATGCCGACCTAGGGCTCGCACGGAGCGTGCTCCAGCAGATCTCTGGGGCTGCTCACTCGCAGACGCCACTTCAATGGCGGTTCGTCGTCTGCTCTGGACCTGATCGGGAGCGCCGACGCCGTGGGCTTCGAGGCGACGCGTCGAGCAGCAGCGACAGCAGTTTGTCAATCATTGAGCCAATCTCCGAGATCAAGAGCGCCGATGGAAGCGCTGCGATCGCGGATGCGGTGAACACTGGCAACGACTCGAGCGTACACAATGGTTCCAGCAGTTTTGGCCAGTCTGACGACGTCGGAGATGAAGGAGAAGACGGCGACAGCGGCGTCATGAGCGGGAGCGGGAGTGACATGGCCTCGGAGTCGACAAATCAAGATGGATCCGCCTCGGAGTCTGCTGCAAGCAGGAGTGGCGGCATCAGTGACAGCAGCGACCTTGGCGACAGCAGCAGGAGCAACAGCGGGAATGACGCCTCCAGTCTAGTACCAGCGGTCTCAGCGAGCGAGGCTCCGACCGCAAGCCCGACAGCGCAGTCTTTAACGGCTGTGCCAACCCCCTCCAGCGAGGAGTTGCTGCCGTCGACGACGCCTCTCTCGATCGGCTCAGCCGAGCAAGCAGAGACCTGGACAACACGCCCCAGTAGCAGCAGCAGCGACTCAGCCAGCGATCGAGTCCCTTTCACGACATCGTCCTCGCTGTCGACGGCAATCCCGCAACCACCTGCTGCAATAGCTTCCAGCACCACAGAGCAAGCCACCCCATCGCCGACGCCAGCGGTTGATACGCCCCATCCGTTGCAGAGTTCATCAGCGTGGCAATCAGCCGGACCAACAGCTGCGCCGGCACGCCCCGGGATCGTAACTGCACCACAGACATCTACACCATCTGCGAGCCCCACTTCATCCACTTCAGCTGCGGGGTACTCGAGCTTGACGGCGACAACGGCCGAGACCCCGCAGACAACAGACTCATTGGCTGCGACCGAGACCGAAACGGTTGCCTCCACGCCAAGCCCTGCATCTTCTAGCGAGGTGCCGACTTCCACCTCCTCCTCTTCGACTCCGTCGACCACGCTTCCATCAGCCACCAGTGTTGAGGCGGGAACGAGTCACACAAGCAGTGCTGGGACATCAACCGACGATACTAGTTCCGCGAAAGGAGCTAGCGCGTCGGAGACCAACAGCCGAGACAAGGAGAGCGACTCGGAGGCCGAGAAGGACGGCTCCAGTAGTGCGGACACGCCACTGCCGAGCACCGCCGGCCTCACATCTTCTCCGTCGGTCGACCAAGCCCAGTACCAGCCACAAGGCACAGGTGGCTCGGACAACCCGGCTGCAGCCGACAGCTCCCGCCCCGGCTCCGGCTCCAAGGATTCGACTGGCGGCCACAACTCGAGCGTCATGGGCAAGCTCCTTACGTACGGAGCCGTTGTGCTGGGCATTGCGGGTCTTGTTGGCGCCGTCTTCGCGTATCGAGCCAAGCACCAGCGCGACCATCGCACCGAATGGCAGCGGTACCAGTCCAACATGTCGGCGCGCGCGACGTCTCCGCCACCGCCCACCACACCCGAAGTGCCCGGCGCGACGCCGTCTGCCGAAGCCGGCGCCGGTGATTTCTACGAGCGCGAGACTGGCGACATGGCCGCCATCTTGTGAGCGTCTCTCCTCCCATGTACAAGTACAAGCAAGTAAAGTAGCCCGTCCATCAAATGTACCAATACCTTCAACTCCCTGTGATTTCCATCCAACCGCAGGCGGTGAACGTGGCGGCCACCAAGGTGGATGGCGTGGAGGCTGATGTGCTAGTGACCGAGGTGGACGCCAAGGCGGCGGCGCCGGCGCAGGTGAAGCTGGAGGCCGGCGCCCGACCGGCACCGCGTCCCCCGTCAGTGGTCGACCGGCCGCACTGTTCTCGTCGCGAATCACACGTCCGAGTCGCTCGTCCCCCTCGGCGAGGTTTGGTTTCAAAGGCTCGAACTGTTGTCTACATGCTGATGACTGCGCGCGTCTTACCGGACGCCGTCGTCGTCGTGGATTGCTCGACCGTTGCGCCTGTCAGCTGGGCGATCACAGCGCTCTTCCCCCTCTGGAGCGCCGCCTTGCGCGCTACCTTGGCTTGCTGCGCGTCCGTAAGCGACTCGGGCGGCGTCTTCTCCAGCGCCGCGATGTCCTTCAGCAACCGGTTGATGCGCGTGATCTCCTTCTTCAGCTCGGCGCTGCGGTCCGCCCCCACGTCATTTGGACGGCCCACTCGAGACTCTCGAACAGCAGGCGCATTCTCTTCCACCGCTGTCGTCTCCTTGCTGTCCTCCAGCTTCCGCGGCCGTTGCCTCGGCGAAGACGGCGAGTCTCGGATCGAGAGCGACGCCAGCGTCAGACCACCCGCATCGTCGCCTCTTGTGCTCCTCCTGGCACTCGAGAGACTCGCTCTGCCGCCTGCTCGCTCCACCCGCTCGCCCCGTTGCTGTTCGTCCTCTCTCCGCTGCAGACACCACACGATCCGCGTCAGCGACTGGCAGGCACATTACCTCGCCGAGAGACGTACCCGTTGCGCTGGCGTGCGGTATGCGCGCACCTCGTCCTGCGGCACGTACCCCGCGCGCACGCGGATGGCGCGCCGCGTGGAGCCGTCGGCGCGCGTGGACGCGGGGATCTCAACGCGCCCGTCCGCCGTGCGCACGGCCCCGAGCGGCAGTGGTGTTGCCTCCATTTGCTCCAAGACAGAATTTATTTTTATTGCGTTTAGTAAAATATTTGTGATGTATCCAAAACATTGTAGAAAACGTAACAATGCTGCAGGAGCACAAGTCGAGGCGCGAACTGCTGTCGTGCATGACGTCCGTGCGCAGCAACTCGAACTCTCGCGGGAGTTGTCCAGGTTCGATTGGTCGCTGCATACGGAGAGAAGCGCGCCGCGATAGCCGAGCTGATGGCGCGATGGTCGAGCGGTCGACGACAAGGCGCGCCATCATCAGCACGAGAACAACAGGGTTCGAGCAACTCGGACGTGTGATTCGCGACGAGAACTGTGCGGTCGCTCGACTGACTGACGGACGGGGACGTTGGCGCTGCGCTATGCTGCTCTACTGCTTCTTGCCAATGATCTTCTGGTCTAGCACGGGTGCCGTGGCCACGACGGCCTCGGGCTCCGTCATGCCGTCGACCCAGCCCCAGGCGATGACCGAGATGCGGCCCTCCTCGCGCACCGGCACGTCCTGCAGGATGCCGTGGCGCCAGATGACATTCGTGTCGCGCGCGAACGCGTACACGCACCCGTCGGGCTGCGGCATGCTCACCGTCGTCTTGGTGTGCGCGTGCTCGAACGCGGCGTCGCGCGTGGCGCCGAACGAGATGCCGACCGTGAAGTTCTGCTTGGCGGCGATCTCGGGCTTGACGGCGGCCGCGTCGAAGTGGAACGGCTTCCACTGCGACGTGTCCACGTACCAGTTGAAGCGCGTGGCCTTGATCGACAGCTTGAAGAACTTCTGCAGGCGGTCCGTGACCAGGTCGAACGTCGGGCAACTGTTCTTCCAGCTCGACCGGTCGTCCACGATCAGGTGCGTGCCGTCGATCTTGTCGTTGCCGTGCCACATCTTGAGCAGCCGGTCACGCGGGATGCCGCATTCTTCGAGCTCCTTGACCAGCTTGGCGTACAGCTCGCCCTTCTTGAAGTCGCTGAAGAGGTTGGGCACGAGCACCACGTCGCGCGACGTGAGCGCCGTCGAGAACGCGTCGTCCTTGGAGCCCAGGTCGTAGGTGATGCGCAGGTCCACGGGCTTGGTCATGGGCTCGAACACCTCCGTGTTCTTCTTCTTCTTCTGCGTCTTGTTCTTGCCCTTGGGTCCCTTGCTGCCGCTGTCGCCGTACTCGTCGCTGCCCGCCGTGCCGTCCTCCGCCTCGGCCTTCTTGTCCTTCTTCGCCCCCTCCTTCTTCTTGTGCTCCTTTTTCTTCCTCGGTTCCCGCTTCTTCTTGTCGTCCGATGCGTCGCCCGACGCCGCGCCAGCCTCCGCCGGCAGCGGCGCCGTCACAAAGTGGTTCTTGTCGCACGCGTCGCCCTGCTCGCACGCGCCCGTCTTCCAAAAGCTGGCGCACAGCGCGGGGTCGTGCACGTACCGGCACGCGTCGCGCTTGCACCGGCCGCGCATGAACGTGCGGCAGACCGTCTTGAACTGCCCGTCGGCGTCCTCAAAGTGCGCCGGGCCCTCGGGCCGCTCCCTCCGCTCGCGCTTCTTGCGCTCCTTCCCGTCTTTCTTGTCCGTCTTGGATGTCTTCTCCTCGTCCGTCTGCTCCGGTGCCGGCTCCTGCTTCTCCTCAACCTGCTGCTCCGGAGTCGCCGGTGCCGCCACCGCCGCCGCCGCCGCCTTGGCGTCCACCTCGACCACCAGCACCTCGGCCTCCACGCCCTCCACCTTGACGGGTGTCACCTCCACCGCTTGCGAGTCTGCCATACTGTCTGTCTGGTTGCCTGTCTGGTTGCCTGCTGTCGCGTCGATCGATCTGCTTCTCGACTGCCTTCCTTTCTTTCTAGAGTGCCGCGAGCCCAAAGCAAAGATCTCGCACCGCCAAAAAGACATGCGTGTGGGTCACACTGGGACGAATAAATCAATAGATCATGCTTGTATGCGCAGTAAATATGAAGAAAGGGGTCATTCAGCATGATAATGCTTCAGCTATGCGTACATATATGTAGTTAATGTCAAACTGGGAGGGTTGCCTCGCAAATAACCTCGGGGAGCGACGGAGTTGTCCGTTTCGGGTGCGAACCGCCTGCGCTTCAAACAGGGAGATGATGCACAGCTTCCCGTTTCTCTCTGGCGCCAAAACTAAAACCTCAAAACAAGGAATCCTGCGTGCGGATTGGTCGGTGGGCGTCCATTCCGCCAATTAGCGCGCAGGAAATTGGCACACCGCCGCGCGCCACTGAAACTGGCACACGTGCTTGCCACACATCGTCTGCAACTGGACGCTCGGCGACTCTGATTCAGCAACCACGGAGGCTGGTGTCCCTATTTTCAATGGCTCGATCATCACCTGTGTGGAGGCGATCCTCTCGCGCTCAGTATGCTCACTTGTCGATCCGACAAGCCGCGCGCATGTGGGTCAGACACATTGGAAGTGGGGATAGCGTCCGCTATATAAATGGATCCGTGTGCCCCGGCGCCTCGAGCCCTTTGCCGACTATGAATACGCTAGGATGGAGGCTTGCGCGCACAGGATGCCCGCCGGCCGCGTGTTCTCTTTCCGGGTGCTCGCGTTGTAAATAGCCGATAGTGAGCGGGTCGTCCCGAATAGAACGGGAAAAACCTCGGGCGACGCGAAGAGGAGCGATTGTGTTGCACTACAGTATCAATCTTCAAGTCTGGGCGGTCAAGGCGGGGGGAAACCAGGCTAGGCCATACTTTATCCAGCATTACCCGTCCGTCTGTGAGGCGGTTATTGCCTCCCCACGCGACAGCATACTTTGTCGTAGATACAGGACGAGACAACTGAGGTTTTTCCTCCGCCCGCCCTCGGCCTTTACACAGCGACTCCCCTGTGTGAGGCTCCGCCCTGTTTGTTTGGCTCGGTTGGCGTTCCCAGTTCAAATTTCCTCGGGTTCCCAAGACCAAGCCAAGCTTCACACACCCGCGTGTTCGTTCGTTTTCCCGAAATCTCGGGAAACCGCTCGTCCCGTAGACTTTTTTTTTCAAACCTCCAACCGGCAAGAAGCAGCATGGCGCGCGGAGTCGGACGCCCCAAGAAGACGGACGCGGGCGGCGCGCCCGTGCGCAAGCAGCGCCGCAAGAAGGACAAGAACGCGCCCAAGCGCGCGCTGTCGGCCTTCATGTTCTTCAGCAACGACATCCGCGACACGGTCAAGCGCGAGATGCCCGAGCTCGAGTTCCTGCAGATCTCGATGGAGATCGGGCGGCGCTGGAAGGAGATCACGGCCGAGGACCGCAAAGTATGTGCCGCGCTGCATTGTGAGTGACGATGTGGGCGAGAGACTGACGCCATGTGTGTGTGTGTCTGCGTCCTGAATGGCAGCCGTACGACGAGCTGGCGGCCGCGGACAAGCGCCGGTACCAGGAGGAGAAGGAGGACTACGTGCCGGACCCGTCGTTCGAGGCGACCAAGTCGACGCGTAAGAAGAAGGACCCGCTGGCGCCCAAGCGCGCGCTGTCGGCCTACTTCTTCTTCTGCAACGAGATCCGTCCGGCCGTGCGCGCCGAGAACCCGGGCACGCGCATCACGCAGATCGCCACGCTGCTGGCCGAGAAGTGGCGCGCGCTGCCCGACAAGAAGCGCGTCAAGTACCACAAGATGCACGAGGAGGACAAGATCCGGTACGCGCGCGAGATGGACGCGTACAACAGCGGCAAGGTCGCCGCCGTGCACCACGAGGAGGAGGTCGAGGAGGACGAGGAGGAAGAGGAGGAGGACGACGACGACGAGTAGGCAGGCGCTGGCGCTGGCGCTTGCGCTGCCTTGCCTTGCCTTGCCTTCAGCCTCACCCGACCGTCGGTCGATGCTGCGGGGCTCAGCTCGTCATCCCATTCCTGTCCGCCGCCGCGCGGAGAGGCCCACGCTTATGAACTAGTCCTGCGTATAGGAAGGAAGGGCCGAGGAGCACGCTCGTGCACCCGCCGTTCGTTTTTGCATCGCGCCGCTTTTGCTTTCCGCGCTCTGCTTGCCTCTTCCCTTCTCGCCGTAGGCAGAGCAGTTTGGTTTCGAGCTATTTTAACATGAACTTGTCTTTCGTCTTTCCACTCCTCGGCTTGCTTCACCCCGCCTTGCCTTGCACTGCGTTCCTTCCCTTCGTTGTGTGTTTGCCTTGGGCCGTGGCAAAGCGTGAAAATCTTCGCTTCATGCCGTGCGCATGCTACGCATTGTATGTGGCCTGCCACTCTTGACACGATGGATCACCAGGTGAAGGCTTGATGGCCGCACCCATGCCGGGTCTGATGGCGTCGTCGAGGTGTCGGATGACCAGTCGAAGAATGGCTACATTGGTGGCGTCCGTCTGTCTGTCGACGAATGCCACGTGGCGTGGAACACGGTCGCGGTCTGTTGCGAACGTTGCGTTCCGCTCGCGTTCGTTCGTCCGCCTGCCCCTCCCCCTCTGTCCCGCTTCAAGTCTCGCGGGACTCGACATGGGTCGATCCGCCCCACCGCCAGCCTCCAAGCACGGAAGCCGCTGGCATCAACCAACCACTCGCCTTTGCTTCATGGGGGAGCCACGGTATCAATCGGAGGCACCGTCACACTGCTGATGAGTTGACGACCGAGCCAAAAGTCGCCATTGGGCTGACCTCACGGCTCGACTACGACTCTACCAGCTCGCCACTTTCAAACAAGGTGACCCTGATCACGCACCGCCTTCAATCAGCGGCAGTAGGCTTCCATGCAAGGCCGAGTTGCTGAAATACGCTGTACTTGACCTCTCCTGTGTGCTAGTATCGGGTGGAGAATGGGCGGGCCGGCTATAGTGGCGCACCCCGACGTCAACAGCCCACCGATCCACCGCTCTAGGCCAGCAGCGCGTCAAAGTCGGGCGTGACGACCAGGTGGCGCTCGACGCCGCCCAGCACGAAGAGCTGCTGCTCCTCGGCGTTGATCGAGTACACGTCCTCGCACACGGACGGCGTCTGCGCCGTGGCCACGTCGAAGCGCTTGTCGCCGATCATGAGCACCGTCTTGCCCGACTTGTGGATGCAAAGCTGCAGATTTCACATAGCCCCACCGTGAACATCCGTACCAAGATACACTCTAGCCTTCCTCCCTTCCAAATCATCGCTTACCTTGCCGATGAACCCGCCGGGTGCCGTCGCAATCGACCCGTCGAAGCGCTCACCGTGGCTGCTCCAAGGGCAAAACATATGAGTCCAACGGCCCCACAAGCACGTGATCACTGGCTGCGAGCGAGACGTACTCGAGCTTGGCCGAGCCCTCCGTCTGCTGTAGGCCCTTGCCGCTGCCGTCCATCTTGTCGTCCTCTCCGTCCTTGGCCGCCACTGTCGCGTTCGCAAGCGGCAGCGTCGTCGGCAGCTGCAGGAACAGGAGCGAGTCGTCGTGCAGCGAGATCTGTCCGTTCTGTTGGTGTTCACACAGAGCGACACGTTAGCTTCTTGTCCAGCCAAACACATAGCCTAGGAGATAGCAGACGCACCTCGTCGCAGAAGACGGCGCCAGTATGTCGCGGCTCGGGTTGGCGCACCAGCGGCAGACTCATGGGCTCCATCACCGACTTGACCACCGGCGGCCACTGCTCTCGCATCACAGCAGCGTCAGCTCCAGCATCCATCCCTGCCAGTCTCCATGTGTTTACCCTAACCTACCTGCTCCTCCATCTCCACATCCGCGCGCATGTCGCCCGGCAGCATCTCGCGGTCCTCGTCGTCCAGCACACTGATGCCCAGGCCGTCGGCTGCCGCGTAACTTGCAGCACGAGGAGCAGGCGCCGCCGGCCCACCGCTGAACGACGAGCCACCCGACAGCGTACCAACGAACGCGACCTGCCGATCAGCGAGCGTCAGCAGCCGCATTACCGCCCTGTGTCCTCCAACCGCCTCACCTTCCCGGTCGGGAGGTTCCCGCGGCCGCGACCTCGTCCTCCGCGTCCTCCACGACCGCCTCGCCCTCCACGGCCACCTTCACCTCCGCGACCTCCACGGACGCGGTCACCACGCGGAAACTCGCCTCTTAACGGCCGGTCAGTGCTAGCTGGGACACTCTTGGCGCTGTTGGCCGCTGGAACTGCGGGCTGAGACGCATCACCTCCAGCGCGGCGCTTGGCCGCCTTTGGCACGAACTGGTTGGGTTTCAACGCAAGCGAAGAAGGTCAGCGAGTTATGTATAGTATAAGAGAAGTCGGGCAGGGGTTGCGGATACCTTGGGGCGTCGCGCGCCGCCACTAGACGCGTCCGTGGTCGCCGACGACGCGCGGAGCGACCTGGACGTGTGATCGCATGCGAGCGGCAATAAGAGAGCGGTTTGTGGACGAACGAGGCGGTGGTGACCGGCAAGAGAAAGAGGAGACGCGCAGGGTGGATATGCCGAGCGAGACGTACGAGAGGCGCGCGCCGGTCGCGTCCACGCGCGAGCGCACGGCGTCCTGCTGGTTGTCGCGGTTGCCTGCCATGAGATTGAATCGGTCGCTGCCAGTGGCCACTGTTGCACTGGTCGCGATCAAGCCCGGCTTTTTATCCAATGGTGATTCGTTCTCTCCATAAATATTCTTTATGATTGGACAAAACAAATCGTCATTGGCTTGGTGGTGTCTTGGTCACACTGGAGCGTGAGCGAGTGCGGCGGAACTCCTGCTTGTGGCTTGTGCTCGGGGCCTCTATCGAGTGGATGGCGTTGCTTGCTAACGCTCCAATTGGTCAGCACGGATCGCGTGGTGTCATGCGGCGAGTTGGCGATGACGGTCGGCACTACGAGGCAGTTGACGACGTTGTCGTGGACGAAGGACGTCTTGATGGTATGGTCGTCGAGGCTGCCCATGTTGTCGCGTGGCATGCGATGGAGGGGGCTTTGCGCCTATCGACCCTCGCACACGAACAGGTTGCCGAACCTCTTGAGCGACTTCCAGCGCGAAGCATACAACGCGAACAAGACACCACCCTCGACCAACACCGTGACCAATGACCACGCCAACGATCGCCGGAATGCCATCGATGTCGATCGCCCAC
This sequence comes from Phytopythium montanum, assembly GCA_023338065.1. Classification (NCBI taxonomy): domain Eukaryota; phylum Oomycota; class Peronosporomycetes; order Pythiales; family Pythiaceae; genus Phytopythium; species Phytopythium montanum. Next base: position 25,272 of record JAADXY010000347.1, read on the forward strand.
CGGCGCCGCTTGGCAGCAGCGCAAGGTGTTGGGCCTTACTCGAATGATGCGATACCGTTCACCGTCGCGACGCCACTTTCATCATGACCGGAGCCTGGTCCGCTAGACATCAACACAACACATGCCAAGGCGTTGGTTCTGGCTACACCATCCACCAGCCTCCACCCGCCACTTGCACTTCGTCGTGCATCGACGAACTCAATCCTCGATCGTGGTGAGTGACACGAGCAGCAGCAGTGGACTCGTATAGGCGTTGCGGTGTTGAAGTGCTGCGAGCCTCAACTCAGCTCCACACTGCCAACTCAACTCCAGTTCGCTTCGCGGCTCGATCGAGATCGACCACATCAGTCCCCACCATGGCTGGAGCGGCGTGCAGATCAGAAAGTCGCCGTGCAGCACGCGCCAGACACCGACAGATAAACTAGCGGGACGGAACGCCCGCAGACGACGCGGCCTTGACTTGCATTGCCTCGGCGCATGGGCCTCGTCACGGCGGCCAGATCTTCCTCGACATACTGCACATGCGCTCTCCGCCTCCTCGCATGGTCCCTGAGTGAAGGCAGAGTGTGCTCGTAGACGGGGAGCAAAGCCAACGCTGCAGCCAGCGGTCGCGAGCGAACGAGCGGACAAGAGGGCAAATCGAGGCGGAGCAGGAAGGCGAAGTGCGGGAAGGGGTGCCCCCTCCGATCTCCTCGGCATTGGCCACCTCTGTCCGTCTCTCGCGTCTCTTGGATCGGCAGCACCCCCGATCTGACCTCAACGAGCCAATGGCGACGGAGCAATCACAGCCATGTACGTCGCGGCGGATTAATCTCCAGAGACGCAGCCGGTGATCCGTATGGATCCTCGACGGACACGGACAGCCATGCCGCCGTGGAGGCCAACCGGGTGATGCAGCCGACAAGCGCTTGAATCCAGGAGATGATGGCATGATGGCTCGCTTCATGTCCATCGGCGGAACCGCCTTGACAGGGGTGACAGCGCGCAAGTCACGCGCGTTCCGCCGTCTTATTGGCCGGCGCAGGGCAGATCATGGCATCTCTAGCCGACTCCGTATCTTCAGTGGGCGATAAAAACGGCGCGCGAA
>JAADXY010000348.1:0-26338 GCA_023338065.1 Phytopythium montanum
AGCACCATGGTCGCGTACTCTCGGATCAGAGCCGCGTTCAAGCAGGAAATCTGGGAAGTCGGGCGGGCTGAAGAGCTCTGCGAACGCGCGCATCCCGATCGAAGTCGTGTCATACCCGTACGACCAAGCGGAGACCTTCTGTATCGATTGGCTTCCCTCCGAGCCGCTACAGTTCGAACTGCTGCTGCTGTCGATCGGCTGACAAGTGATGTGTGCAACTGGATACGGCTCTGGGTCGAAGAAGAGCGAAGTGTCAGGTGCCGCCTGGTTAGGATAGAGCTCTGCGGTGGTCTGGATCCCCAGGCCGGAGCGAGGAATGTCCGTGACCAAGAGCACGAAGGACACGATCGACATGAGGCAGCGCACCCACGAGAACGGGATGAAGCGGTTCATGTCAATCGGTGGCAGGTGCCGCATCCAGACATGCTGGCGCTTGAAGTCGCTGTCTTCCGCGGCCAGCGTTGAGCTCGATGTGTACGTCGTGAGCCGCTCGAGTGGATGAACAGCCCTCGATCGTCGAGGCTGGAGAGTTGTTGAAGGTGGTCGTGGTGATGATCGTGGCGGCGAGGACCCGTTGATTCCATCACGATAAGCCCTTTGCATAGCCCTCAGTGTGCTGTCGATGGCTTTGAGTTGTGCGTTGACAGCAGTGTTTCTGGGCTAACAATAGGATTCCTGACGTCAACAGCCATGGAGCGACGTTGGTCGCTGGACCCGCGGCTCAATCGTGTATGCTCCATCTCAGAGATGCTGCTCAACTCAAGGCATCCTATCCCGTCCTGTCACGAGGTCCTATTGTTTCAGCTCTTCATTGGCGCTGCACTCGTGGCGCGCGCTCTCCATTAGTCTTACGAACATGCAGCGAGGTATCTAGTTTAGCTCCTGGATGACGGGCCGCGGCTTATGGCTTGGCCGCGCAGTACGCATCCGGAATCCGCCATCAGTCTCCTCCTTGTCGTCCTCCACGTCGCCACTCTTCGCCTTGGAGGCCTTCAGCGCCGCTTGCAGCGCTTTGTCGCCGCCCTTTTCGTCCTCGTCCTCACTCGCGTCCGAGTCAGACGACGCATCGTCCATGACGCCCAGCGCAAAGTTCTGTGCGCACCACACGACGCATTAGAGACCGACTTCAGCATACAAACAGCCAGTGTGCCGCGCACCATTTCAATGACCTGCTTCTTCTCCTTGGCTGGCTGGGCCGCGGTGATCGCCTCCATCTCCTCCTCAGACGATTCCGGGTCGTCTTCTGCCTCCTCTCCGGCCTCCTCGACCTCAATGTTGTGATCGTGACCGTGGCCAGCAGCCACCGCCTCCTCCAGCTTCTTGTTCTCCTGTGCCATCGCCGGGAGGAACGACTCGAGCCGCGAGAACACTGCGCGCAAACGCGGTACCAGCCATTAGACACATGGAGGCACACGAGTGGCTCGATACCGCGGTGGATTGGACGCACAGTCGCTCTTTGGGAGCTTGGGGAACGCCGGCGGCGCCTGCTGTCCGCGGTCTTGCTGCATCGCTCCTGCTGCTCCTACTGCGTCTAGATGAGCACAACCACCACCGCTAACATGAGCGCTTAATCCTCCATTGAACAAGCCGCCCGGCAGCAGAGCGGGAGTCGTAGCAGCGCCACTAAGAGCCGACGTCGCCCGCACTTACCTCGCGTTCGTCCAGCTCCTCGTTGGGTGTGCAGCTGATTGCGATGCGTTCCGACCATTCAAACGACCATAGAGTGCTTACCTCCGCTTACACCCTCAAATATATTAGCTTTTGTAGGTAAACTTAACACCCGTTCACAACCTTCAAGTGACATCGCGTCGTTTCGCGTCCCGTCGACTGTCACATCCAGGATCTGCTCCACTTGCTACTTTATGCATCGAGTCAATGGACGCCCTGGCACTGAGCCCAGCCGCGGTCGACGCGCTCCACGAGCAGAACTGGCAGCTGACGCAGCGTCTGCGCGGCTCAGAGAGCGCTCGGCGGCTGCTGGAGCGGCAGAACCGCGCGCTACAGCGGCGCGTCCAGCAGCTAGAGACGCAGTTAGCTCCCAGTCAAAGCCGCTGTAAGAGGAGCGACGAGCGCGAGTGGATGACCGAGCACGACGACAACGTCCGCGCGCTGCTGCTTATCATCTGCCACCACGAAGCAGTGAGGGAGGAGCTGGAGAGGGAAGTGCAACAGCTCAGGGAGAAGGAAGTGGCCCCGGACGCCGTCGTCAAGGTATCGCGGGCTACACAGACCGACGGTAGCCACCGCGGTTGGGCTATAGCTGTCGAAGGGACCAAGAAAGAGCCACACACGCTGGCAGATGCCTGTGTCAAGGTGAGAGCACTGTCGTCTCGGTTCAACCATCCTTATCTCCTCACCTGGCCGTCTCGGGTGTTCGCCACAGCACCGTCTTCCTCAGCAAATGCCATCCACTTCAGCCTGGTGTGGCGCTCCAACAAGCCAAGAGTTGCTGGCTAGATCGTCCGCGTTGACGCGTCCTTGCCAATCCGACTTTCGCTCGTCCGTGATCAGGCGATTGGCTCATGGACAGCCTTCGCACCGCCCAGTGGTCCGCCCCCTTGCGATCCCTGAAGGAGATGAAACAGCCGAGTGTCAGGAACGACTTGTTAGTCCACTTCAAGACTCTCAGACGCTGGCGAAAGCCCAGAATGTGGCTGAGGCATCGTCGCCTTCCAAGGGCGTGCACCACTATCAGGCCTTGGAGGAGCAGAACCGGCGGCTGCACGAACGTCTCGAGTCGCAGCAATCCCTGCTGGACCAACTACTCAGCATCAAACTCGACCAAATCTCGAGTCCACCATCGAGGCAAGGGAATCGCACTATTTGTGGCACAACCGCGTCGTCTGAGAAGGCAACCCAAAGCTTGGAGGAACCCACGACGGCGCTCTGTTCGTCGCTAGAACTTGCGGATACAAGCGACAAGCTCGACAAGCAAGAGACTGCACCCAAGCGACGACCTGCGCTCCATCTCGACCCAACAACTGCAAGCTCTACTCCACCACAGCCTCCACCTCGGCAACCGCATCCAATGTCTCCGTCTGCAGCCTGACGGATGTATCAATGTCAATCATCTCAAGCATCTCTAACACTACCAACCTCTCCCTGGTCGTTGCCCGAGTTCTTCCACTCGTCCATGCTGTTGATTTCGACCTGGAGGTAGAAGTGCTGGCTTCCCAGCTTGCCTTGCAGCGGGATTGCGTACTTGTGGCGCATGGCGTCGTTCCAGTCGGGCGGGCACTGGTTCTCGATCGTCGCCATGATGTTGGCTCGCTCGGCCACCCACCGCTGCTCCGCCTCCTGCAGCACCTCAGCGTACGTGTTGCCCATCCTGCCGTCAACCACAACAACCACGTCAGTTCTTCCTCTATTGAGCATCTCAAGTGCCTAAGTGAGCCAAGCAAGTGACTTACATGGCGATGAGCAAGTTGACGAGCAGGATCATGACCAGGAGCACGTAGGCGAGCATGAGCAGCTGCGTCAAGGCGTTCATCCTGCCGCTCGTGTAGTTGTCGTCGTAGTTGACTTCGCCCGTGAAGCCGGCGATGGTGAGCATCCGTACGCGATGCAGCAGCGCTGGAAGCCCAGACCTCGCGTCTTGAACGACGTATACTGCCTGCGCAAACCCGAGCATGACGGCGCCGTAGACGAACATGAAGCGCGCCATGTCGTTCACGATCATGCGCAACATCATGATCACGAACGGACCGGTGGACCGGAAGCCCATCAAGAAGAAGAGCAAGTAGAACCACGAGAAGAGCAGCGTGACGGCCACAAGCGCGTCTTCGGCGTCTTGAAGGCCTAGAGCCCGCATGATCACGGACAGGAAGAGCGATACGCCAGTCACGACCGTGCAGATGTTGTCGAGACGACCGGCGCCAGCCTCAGACAGGTACGTCTTCCAGTGGAGGATCATTTGACTGCATTCGTTGGTGAACTTGACGATTGTGACGCCGAGACAGCAGGACTCGGCGATTCCCAGAAGTATCCGGTGACCGATCGCCCCAGTCGCGTACGTGTCGTGTTTGAACAGCGTGACGGCGTTGAGCATGGCCAGGAAGACGGTGTAGACGGCCAAGCGCGCCATGAAACGGCGCTTGCCCACGTACTTCCACTTCTTCTGGAGCAGTTGCGTGACTTCTAGTAGCTTGAGCATCTCGAGCCGGCGAGTGATGACTTCTCGCCTCGCTTCGGCCTTGTCAGGGACGATGGAGGACACGCGCTCGACGGAGCACAGACACTGCAGCGCTGTGGCGTAGCCAGTGGTGCCTTTAGGCGCGAGTGGGTACGGCAACGCCTTGACAACCCGGTGTAGCACCCTCAAGAGGCCTCCAGCTTCGCTCCTCTTGTCCTCCACTCTCGGCATCGGCTGCTCCAAGTCCAAGAGCGGGATGTTGACTGCGTGAATCGGTCCGTAGCGCCACGCCAAAGACGCCAAGAGGGTGAGCAGGTGCCGGAACATTCGCTCGTTGCCTATCGCGGCAGCGAGAGACAGCGGCGTGAGTTCGTCGTGGTTCCGGTGCATGAGGAAGGACATCATCCGCCGGTACGCCGCGTCGTCTGCGGCCTTGAGGAAGGAGAAGAGATTCAAGTCGTCCGCTTCGTCTACATCATCCACTTGCTCACTGGCTTCTATCACCATCCGAGGCTTCGAGTTGGTGCCAACGCGGTGCTCGCTGGTATCACTGGCATGCACTTCCGAGCCTGCGAGTTCTGGGATTGTATGCGCGTCCGCTTTGTCGGTGCCTTCAGCTATCACTCCCAGGTTCTCCATGTTCGACAGTTGAGGGTGTACTCGCGGGCTGAGCTTCTTCTCGTCGGTGTCTGAAAGCAGTCGCATCGCGTACCGAAGTGCAAAGTCGAAGACGTTTGGCAGGTCGTGGATCACCGCCAGATGCAGCGCGTTGTTGCCGTGCGAGTCGCACAAGAAGACGGACGTCTCCACTGCTGAGGCAGTCGATGGTGATCGGCCATCACGACCAGCTCTGGCACCTTGACTCGATCTCAGTATGCTCCGAGCGATGTTGAGTTGGTTGGACGCGAAGGCAAACATAAGCGGGTAGCCGCCGAAGTAGCACGGCTTTCCCGGGCGGAAGAACTTGCCGGTTGTCTCGGCGATCAGCAGGGCTGGGACTTGGTGCACGAGCCACTGGGCTAAAGCGAACTGCCGATGGACGATCACAATGTGAAGTACGTTCTCTCCTTCGTAGGCTGAGGGAGTTTCACGGTCGAACGATGTGTAGGTCAGCGTCGCCAGGTGCTTGGAGCGGAGGATCATCAACTTGCCGAGCTCGTAGTGGCCAAAGAGGAAGGCGATGTGAAGTGGAGCCGCCCCGACCGAGTCGCGAGCTTGCAAACTCCCTGGGTTGGCGTCAATGATGCTCAACGCGGTGTCCTGGTCGTTCGTCCGCACCGCCTCGAAGATCCCGTCGTCGTCGTGGTCGAGCACCTGCTGAGCAACCATGTCGACTCGTGAGCGCGACCGCGACCGAGCAATGTCAAGGAGCTTTGCGGCTCCGAAGCCGCGTGACTTGACGGGGCGAAGCACTTTCGTCTTCACATGTCGCCTGTGGGTCCCAACAGTTGCCATGATGGAGCGTTCTGTTGGTTGTGGTAGGCTTCGGTGGTTAGCTGTGTCGTGCACAGGTGTCGTTGACGCAAGAGCGAGCTATAATTGAACCCGCCAAGCTTGAGACGATCCCGGATCGTCATCGACCGCCTCAAGCTCGTCATTAAACCGGAAGGCTGTCAGTCTATTTGGCCGCTGGCGCTTACAGATACAGCGACACATCGGGGCGGCGGCCAAAGAGCTGACTCCACGACGGAGGGAGCGCGAGCGGAGCCGGCGGCGATGGCGGCGGCGACTGGTCCGCTGGAAGTAGTGCCAGGTACCGGACGAGTTCAGTCGCGAGCGCCACGGCGTCCGGCACGTTGTTGCCTTCGGCGCAGGCCATGACCCAGGCGACGAACGGGAGGCCTCGCTGCTCGCACTCGCTGTGCAGCAGCGGCGCGATGCCAGCGCCACGAATGGCTTGCCAGGCTGGGTTCACCGATCCCTGAGACGTATTCGGAGCGTCGGTGACTTCAGGAACTGGTTTGGCCTCGGTCGAGAGCGACGCGAACTGCTCGAGGAGCTCGCTGTTGACGACCTTCGAGTCGCCAGAGTAGATGGTGCGGATCGGTCGACTGTCAGTTGTCAGGACGATTCACACTGGCGGTCAGTTCCTGTGAGCCGGGTTAATGGTAGAAAACGCCGTACCGGAGCATGTTGGGGTCGTGGCGGAGCATGTCATCGGCGCCGGCGACCACACAGAGCGACGCGACCTTGCAGTTGGCCGCCCAGGCGACCAGCTCGGCCGCAAACTCCCGAGCGCGTCCCTAACCAGTCGTTTCAAGGCGGCTAAGTGTAGTTTACAGCACCTTCCGCGTCTTTAGAGCAGCAATGGGACGCACCGGCATGGCAGAAGTGCGCTGCTGCACGATCGTGACCCTGCTGGCGGCGCTCGAGTACACTGCAGCAGTCCGTCAGCTTCTGGCTGCAATACAATGCACAAGACTTTTGCAGGACTACCTTGCAGGTTGAGACTGAGCGAGCGGGCGTGCTGGGTGGCGAAGGCCGGGCCTCCAGCCATGGGCGGCACGGTCTCCGAGAGTAGGTGCCCGACGAGCGTGAGGTCCACTTTCGGCTGTTCCCAGCGGCATCAACACGTCAGTCGGGCGAGTCACTGATGCTGTTAACTGTTGTGTGTAGACGCACGAAGGCGTCGCGGCGCTGCAGCAGCGAGTTGATGAGCAGGTCGAGCGTCAGCTGCCCGAGGTTGGCGAACGACACGGCCGGCTGGGTCATGGCATCACAATCGTTAGACGACCGCTCTCTCTCTCTCTCTCTCCAGCAGCAACAGTGAAAGACGCACCACGAGCACCGTGTGCCCGGCGAAGAGCGCCTCGCAGGCCGCGTAGTCCGCTGGCGCCGCGCCGTCGAGCGCGAAGAACTCCATGGGCTGCTGGTCCGACGGATCTCCAGGTCGAAATGACCCCCTCAACTGCTCACATGTATTTTGTCAGCATTTCAACCAATCATAGCGCTTTAATGAGGGTACAAAGAGCATCAATTGGCTGAAAATGATAATTGCAACGCGTTATACCTTGATATTCATGGCGAAGTACCGGGTAGATGCTAGGTACGCGGAGTAGATGACAATAATGTACAATGCTGGAGGTTTTACTCTTCATCTTACGCATGCGATCCGAACGGAATCTCATCTACACCCACTCGTTGTTGTTGTCGCTGGAGAAGAGTCCGCGACGGGAGTAGCCGCGCCGCAGGGCGGACGAGGGCGGCCACGAGTGCGGCTCGTCCCTATCGACGACTTCTCCTCTGTGCTCCTCTACTATCGGCCGCAGGTGACGGCCCACCCTGAGCGAGTTGCGCTTGAACGCCGCAAAGGTGAAGATCACGCGCCGACCAGCGACCGTGACGCCGCCCATGCGGTCCTGCTGCCGGTAGCCCAGCGGGATGACGACTGGCGGGAAGACGAACGTGTTGCCCTGGATGCAGTCGTCGAGCTCCGGGTCTGAGTCGGAAGCCGCTGCCAGCTCGCAGTCGTCAATGTCGAACTCCTCCCACGAGCACACCGTCTCTGTTGAGGACCTGTCTTCAGGCTCCGTGTCCTTGTCCGCGCACTTGTCCGCGTCCTTGCAGTCGACTGGGACGAGGAAGCAGGACGTGTTGTCCTCGCAGATCGCGTTGCGGCGCGACGACTTGCGGAAGAACGTCTGGCGGATCGCGTCGCGCTTGCGGCGGCGGGGGCGGCGGGTGATGTACATGGAGCTGACGTCCGGCTGGCTCGACTTGAACAGCTTGGGCATGTGCAAGTGCTGCGACCACTTGGACTTGAGCCCGCCGTCGTCCACGGCCACTAGCTGGTTGTTGTTGCTGTCACCCGAGTCCAAGACGACCGCGAACTGCGTCGATGACATTGGTTGAAGCATTCGCAGGAGCTTCATTGCGATGTTGAGGACTGTGGTCGGGCAATGACCGTGACTCTGCTCTTGAGTACTGGAGAGAGACTGAGGGGCTGGCGGAATGAGCACCCGAGCTGTACTTGCGAGGCAAGTTGGCAAATGGGGGAACCAGAAGCTGACGACGACTGGAGTGAGGAAAGAGCTGGGAGAGGCCAACCGACGGCGCAGGCCTTGAGGCCACCAGCTGAACACCTTCTGGTTGCATGCAGCTCCTATCCCGAACGACTCGTGTCATGCCACCAGATTAGAACGTCAAGTCGGGCCATACTGAGATGCAAACGACGTCAGAGTGAGCGTCTCCGTTAGAGAGCGCGAGCAGGTGCTGCCCGCGCGTTTACCAGCGCTCTCTGCTCACCGGATGCTCCTTGCTCCATGCTCCACCAAACTCGTCCTCGCGCTCACACGTCACAGATGAACCCAAAGGCCCTGTATTTTGCTTCCCAACGGTAAATGTACCACCCACGCACCACGTAACGTACCGTATAAACGGTACCAACGGGATGTGATGGGTAAACCAAGGGGAGACGAATAAACGTGGGGTTCGTCCGTGTGGTAGTGACGGCCGCCGGTCATTGGCACAAGCCGAGTCCGCTCGATCACCTGCCTTCCCCGCGCCGCCATGCTCTCCACACGGCTCCCGGCGCTTCGCGGGCCGGCGCGGCGCTCCATCAGCTCGCTGCGCGAGTCGGCGGTGCGCGTCATGGCCGGCAAGCTGCGCACGGACCTCGAATCGAACCCGAACCTGTGGCTGAGCGCCGCCGCCGTCGTGAGTCTCTCTCTCCTCATCCTCTGCGTGTCCTTGTCGGCAGTCTGGTGGTGCAGCATGCAGGCCAAATGGGCCACCTCCTGCTCTAGTCACCCGCTAGTACTGCCGGCTCGCTATGGTCTTGAGGCAGGAGGGGCTAACTGAGCCACCGATGTGAACAGGATGAGCCGACCGTGTCGATCCTGGACCCGGCGCCGGGGTACGCGAGCGGCGGCAACGGCGAGGTGCACCGACTGCTGAGCGCGGACCTGGAGAACGGCAGCCGGTCGGCGTCGGCGCTGGCGTATCTGCAGACGGACGCGCGCTCGCTGGCGGACCCGTTCGCGCTCGTGGCGGACGACATGGTGAGCGTCACGGACAGCATCAAGCGCATCCTGGGCTCGGACCACCCGGTGCTGAGCAAGGTCGCGCGCTACTTCTTCGAGCACGACGGCGGCAAGAAGGTGCGCCCGACCATGGTGCTGCTCGTCGCGCGCGCCGCTGAGGCGCACCGCCTCGCCGTCGGCTCTCCGCTGCCCGAGACGCAGTCGCCAGAGTACACGGCGGCTTCCCAGCAGCGACTCGCCGAGATCACGTGCGTCAATGGGTGGGGCCTCCAGCGTAGCGGGGGACACTGACGGGATGTATGCTTGGGCAGGGAGATGATCCACACGGCGAGTCTGATGCACGACGACGTGATCGACGAGGCCGACACGCGGCGCGGCATGTCGTCGGTCAACAAGCTCTTCGGCGACAAGATGGCGGTGCTCGCGGGCGATTTCCTGCTCGCGCGCTCGTCCGTGTCGCTCGCTCGGCTGCGCAACTTTGAGGCCGTGGAGCTCATGTCGACGGTCATCGAGCACCTGATCAAGGGCGAGGTGATGCAGATGAAGAACGCCGACAGCCGCGACGACATCAGCCCGTTCGAGTACTATCTGCGGAAAAACTACTACAAGACGGGCTCGCTCATGGCCAACAGTTGTCGGGTGCGCTTGCGTCCTCCTCGGACTATGAGTTGTGCCTAGTCGACGGATAGACCACCTCACTCACTCCATTTGCTATCGAATGTTCGATCTGTAGGCGGCGCTGGAACTCGGGAAGCACGAGGAGCGCATCTGCGACCTCGGGTTCGCCTACGGCCGCCACATTGGCCTCGCTTTCCAGGTATGCGCACTGATCAATGGTAATCGGAAGCGCGTCGGTGAGACTGACGATCGCCACCTTTGCAGCTGATAGATGATGTGCTGGACTACCAAGGGCAGGACACGGGCAAGCCGTTGCTGGCCGACCTCAAGTCGGGCCTGTCAACGGCGCCGCTGCTGCTCGCCCAGCAAGAATTCCCGGTCCTGCGCGAGCTTTCGCAACGCAAGTTCTCCAAGCAGGGCGACATTGAGCTGGTGCGTCCGTCCGTCCTCGTTGCGTGTCCTACTCGTTGCTGACTGTGGCTGTCTGCATGCCCAGGCGACGGAGCTCGTGGACAAGAGCACGGGTATCGAGCAGTCGATGGCGCTCGCGATCGGCCAGGCTGAACTTGCGTGCCAGGCGGCCATGCAGCTGGCGCCGTCACCCGCGCGTGACGCGCTCGTCCGCCTCGCGCAGCTCGTGGTATACCGATCCAAATAGAGACTACACAGCGGAGTGGAGTGCCTCGAGCACGTGGCGCAGACGCATCAATACACGATCACTGCGCGCTGCTTTTGGCCCGAGCAATCGCCAGTTCACAGCTTTCGGTCGTCTCCACCCGACAACTTCGTCGCTCAAGTTCAAGTGCTGTCGATTGGCAGTCGTCGTTCGTGGCGGTTGGCGCGGGGCTGTAAAGACCGTAAAGGACAGCGGCGTCGTCTTGCTCGTCTTGATTGCCGTCGATCTCCTCCGACCTGTTCTCATCGCTGGGTCGGGCAGAACTCCTTCCTTGCAGCTCACCGCTCACTTGCGCTTCCGCCGCCGCCAGGTGCTCATCGCTGCCTCCGCTCTCCCCACCCCATCCATGACGCTCAATCTGCCGAGGCTTGAAACCTCCGCTTGGCCAAGCACGCGACTGGAACGCCTCGCCGTCCGTTGCGAGGCTACGAACGTCGGCAAGGTCGACAGGAGGTCGACAGGAGGTCGAGCAGTGGTTCAAACAGCTCAAGCTCTGCCGACGACAGCTGGAACATCCGTCGGCACGTCTCGTCGTCGAGCGCTGCGGAGCTAAAGGTCGAGTCGTCTTCGTCGCCCTCGTCCTCCTTCTCGTCGTCCTCCTCGTCGTCCTCCTCGTCGCCATCATCGCTATCGCTGGAACTGTCCGTGGGCGACGACGACTCGTCGAACGCGCACTTGCACGCGTAGAACGCCACCTGCCCGAGCGCTTCCTCCACGCTCATCCCCATCACGAGCGTGCCGACCAGCACGAACTCGAGGTCCGACCTTGGAAGGTTGGCGCTCTCCATCTCGCCGAGATCGCGGGACACCAGCACTGCCTGCAGCAGCTTCAACTTGCTACTGTACTTGAACAATCACTGCAACTGTCTGATCTGCCGTTCAACCATACATTTCTCGATATATATGTTTGTGCCACACGAAAACCGTACGTTTATATTGGTCTTTGTAAGCGGAGTCCTCTTCCGTTCACTGATTGGGCCGTGCTTGATATGTTGGCGCACCCATGGAATATACGTTAACCGTAACTGCCACGCACTGCATCTTCAAGCCGCGCAGGTGACCGCTCAGGTGCGTCAGCCGAGCCGCCGCCTCAGTGCTTTGCTGTCCGTTCGTGTCGCACGTTGCACGTGGCACGCCAGGCGAGAAGCGGGTGGTCCAATTGGATCTTGACAGCACCGAGCGGAACCGGGGCGGATCGCTGCTGGCTGGCAGGGATTGAAAGCGCATCCGTCATTCATCAACTCGGAGTAGCAGAGAGACCGACCCGACTCGGCCATGCGGCTACTTCCCCTTGGTGTGTTGCTGTCTCTATCGCTGGTCGACACTGCGCGGTCGGCGGAGACTAGCGCCACGGTCAACAGCGTCGTCGTCGAGTGCGGCGATGGCGGCGGGTCGCCGCTCGTGTGTGGCCCCAACGCGCCGCTGCAAGTGACGGCGCAGATGACGCTGCCCGTGTCGGTGACGAACGTGACGGAGCTGTCGCTGCCTGTGGCGCTGGCGGGCGACGCGGAATGCTGGCTGAACGGCGACGACGTTTCACTGACAGTCACGGGTGCGGCCGTGACGGCGTACGACGAGGCGAGCCACCTCTGGCAGGTCGAGGTCAACTGCTCGCTGCCAACGTCAAGCGCCGCACTCGACTCCCTGAACGACGCGGACGACAACGACAGTGACGTCCCGTTCGAGTGCGACCTGAGCGGAGTGCTCGGCGACGGAGCAAGCAGCGTCCCGGTCGCGATGGACACTGCGCTGCCTCCGTTCACGTACCTGTCGAGCGCGTGGGCCATCGACAACGTATCCCTCGTCGAGCAGGCTGGGAGTGGTGGATATGACGCAGTGATCGGGATCAACCAGACGGCGACGATGGCGCTGCAGGTCACTGGTTCCGGCTCGTCCGTTCGAGCACAGACGCTTTCCGGGTCGTGCGTGGTGAACCACGAGGCGTGCGCAGTTATGGGAGGGCAACTCCACTACGTCGTCCAGGAGAACGACAGCGACTTCTCGACTGGGCTCGACTATTCGTGCAGCGTGGTGGACGGCGCGGGCAACGCGTTGACGCAGCAAGGCGTGATCCTTCACAGCGCGCCGCTGATTGACGGCAGTAAGCCGGAGATCGCCGACGTGTTCATGCTCTTCTCGACCGACAAGCCCGCGCACGTTGGCAGCGTCATCTCGGTCACGTTGCGCGCCGCTGGACTGGCGAGCGGATACTCTGGTCGGTGCACAGTCAACGACGTGGCGGACCGGCCGCTGCTCCAGGCTGAAGACGACGGCTTCTACATGACGCAGTACACTGTCGCGAGCGGTGACCGATCGACCGGCTCCGTCGATGACGACAACTCTGCTCCTGTCCTCCCGATCGACTGTATTGTGACGAACAGAGCGGGAAATGCGGCTCGCTTCCAGCGACAAGTGCCGCTGGACTTTGTCATCGACGCGGACCCGCCGAACGTGACGTCCACGTCGGTGCTGTTCTCGTCCGACCACCCGGCGCACGAGGGCTCAGTGATTGAGATCCAAGTCACGATGGCCAAGCCGGAGCCGAACCTGAATATCGTCGCGATCGACCAGAGCAACGGCACGATGGCGAGCAACAGCACGGACACTGGCAGCGCCTGCCTTGTGAACAACGTGTCGGTCGCGCACAGCTTCTCGCTGGCGTCGTCCGAGTCGTTCATCCTGACCTACGTCGTGGGCGACCTCGACCCGTCGTGGAAGGCGGGCGAGCTGCCGATTTCGTGCGCGATCCGGGACGCGGCAGGCAACGTCGCCGTCGTGGACCACTTCACGGATGGCAACACGCTCTTCGCTCGAGCGCTCAAGCCGGTCGAGGTCGAGGCCGAGCTCATCATGTCGCTCGCGTACCTGCCGGACCCGGCGCTGCTGCTCCGCTTCGCGCTGCTCGCCATCGCGTCGCAAGTCATCTCGAAGCTCTGTCCGTACGTGGGTCTTCCTCGCATAACGGGCTACTTGGTGACGGGCGTCCTCGTCGGTCCGTACGTGCTCAATCTCCTGGAGCGACCGCAGTTGCATCAACTACGAGTACTGGATGAGCTCGCGATGGCGTACATTGGGCTTACGGCTGGCAGCAAGCTCCACTGGGAGAGCATGCGTCCGATGCTCTCGAGCATCTTGCTCGTGACGCTCTTGCTCGCGCTGTCGCAGTACATCATCGGCACGATCACAGTCGCAGTGCTCGCCGAGTCGATCGACTTTCTCCAAGACACGACGAACGCTGAGAAGTTCGCCATCTCGGTGCTCGCGGGCTGCATGATGGTCGCGACGAGCCCTTCGTCTGCTCTTGCGATCATCGAGGAGATCAAGGCTCGCGGCCGGTTCACGACGCTCATCTTCGCAGTGACCGTCATGTGCGACGTGGTCGTCATCTTCCTGTTCAACGTCACGAGTATGGTCGCCGAGAGTCTGTTGGCCAAGCAAGAGCTCTCGATTGGCGCGCAAGTCGTGAGGTTAGTGCTGCAGCTGATGCTGTCGATCGCGGCTGGTGCAGTACTGGGCAAGCTCGTCGCGCTGATCATCCTGTACCGACCGCGGGCGTTGAAGCGCAAGAGCCGCTGGTCGCCACTGCGTCGGGCTGGGAAGCAGGCGCTGCTTCTGGGCTACGGATGGAGTGTGTTCCTTGTCAGCCACATGGCGCACCCATACCTTGAGCCCTTGCTGTGCTGCATGGTCTCCGGTGCAGTCATGTGGAACGCAAGTCCTCACCCCGAAGAGCTCGGCGAGCTGCTGCACGGCTTGGCAAACCTCGTGTACGTCTGCTTCTTCACGATCACCGGCGCGACACTGGAGCTCGACATGCTGGTCAAGGCGATTGCATTGTCCAGTGTGCTATGCTTGACCCGCGTGGCTGCCATCTTCCTGGGTAGCTGCGCTGGTGGGTTGTGCGCCGGTGAGGACCCTCGACATGCTCGCGCGGCCTGGATGGCATACGTGACGCAGGCAGGCGTGACGCTTGGACTGGCCAAGCAGATCCAGCTCCTGTACCCTGGCTGGGGCAGCTACTTCGCGACCATGATAGTCGCGGTCGTGATCTGCAACCAGATCCTGGGCCCGCCAATGCTGCGCTACGTGCTCCGACGCGTCGGCGATGCTCGAAGCAAGGCAGCCGTTGGCAAAGTTGATGGACTGTCGGCGCTGGTGCTCACCCAGCACGTGGGTACCAGTGGAGACCTGTACGACCAAGGACCCGGGTTGGAGTCGGTGCTTGGGCCAGTCGCGCGCCTGGAGATGTGTGGCTGGCATGTTCACTCGCACGCGATCCAGGCGATGGGCGATGGCTACGAGACGGCAGACGACAAAGCTGCAATGAAGCAAGACAAGAAGCGCAGGCAAAGCAAGGAGCCGATGGAAGATGACGGTGTGCCAGCAGACGACGAGGCCCTGGCCCTGCAGCTGGAAGTGCTGGGAGCTGTTCGCGAGTCCGCTCCCGACGTCGCAGTCGTGCTCATGCCCTCGGACCAGCAGAACGCGAGCGTGATCCGCGCTGTCAGCGAGGCCTGCCATGAGCTCCGGAGACTGCGAGTGCTGCGCGTCGTCGTCTTGGTTGCGACGACCGATCCCCACGTCGAGTCGGGAAGCGATGCAGTTCATTGGAGCTCAGTGTTCGCGGAGATGCCGGCGACTGAGCGACATGGAGACACGATCGATGTGGTGGTCGTGGACCGGCGTGAAGCCACCGACATGCTGCTCGAGCTCGCGGCGCGCGGCAAGGTAGTCAGCACTGCGGTGATCCTGGCGGGTGACTCGCCCCGAGCCACATCGACAGCGATTGAAACGGTGGAAGAGGAGGACGGAGGCGTCCATGGCGACCATGAAGCTGGCAAGACGGAGCAAGGGCGTGCTCCGGCGGATGGTCCTCTACTTCAGGAGCCAGCGCCGCGGGCATCACGACTGCGACGAAGCTTGAGTCGCACTGTGCGCCGACTCATGCTAGTTTAGTGGCGCCGTGAGCGATGCGTTCGGAGTCATAGAGGAAATCAAAGTACTTGAAGTAGGTTGCCATAGGCTGCTGTCTCCCTCGTCTACGTTCTCCATACCAGGACGGAGACGCCGGCCGCGACGCTGAAGTAGACGTACGTCTTGATCTCGTGGGTCACGTAGGCGCCGAAGGAGGCGCCGACGACGCAGTTCCACCCGCGGCCGTACTCCTTCTCCATGTTGCGCCGCACGAACTCGGCGACGGTCGAGAACGTCTTGCCCGACTGCGTGTGGTCGAAGCAACAGCGATCAGCTCCAACGAGTCCCTGCACCGATAGAGATACGTCAACCAAGGCTGCGGACGTTTACGCACCGTGACTTGCAGCTGGAAGGCGTCCCGCGCCGTCGCGAGCACCTTCTCGAGCATCGTGTCCGTCATGTCCTCGGCGAACACGACCGTCTTGTAGAACTTGTCGCTGCTCTTGCCGCTCATCGCTGCTGCCCACGAAGCTACTTGCTCTCGGCTATGCAGTGTGAGGCGTCGGCGTGCCTGCCAGGATCCGCTCGACCCGCAATGAGGCGACGCCTCGAGGACAGCAATGGACTCCGTGACCTTTCAAGCGGACAGACGCCGTCGAGTTGGGCTTAGATAACTCCCCGAAGAGTAGCTGCTGCTTGATCGCCTCGAACCTGGACTACTCGATCTCGTGGGCCGAACGAAGCCAAGACGCCGATAGTCGAGTTCTGTGGCGGTCTGCAGCGTCGATGGACTGAGCCAGACGTCATGATATCACCTCCATCAGACCGCAATCGACTTGCTCTTGGTGCTCTGTGTGGTGTGTGGTCGCATTGACTGCCTGATGCATCGCCTCGGTTGTCCAAGATGTCTGGTGGTGGCGAACGCGGATCATTGGGGGGACTGGGAGTATCGCTGTCATCGACGAGTGAAGCTACACCACTGCAACTTGACGGGTCGATGCATCGACCACACTTGGTCACTAGTCTTGGACTCGTCCCAGTCTTGATGAGAGAACTTCCGACCGTTGCTTTTGAGTTCCATTCTTGTTACCAGGAGCACGTTGCCGTTGACTTTCTTTCTCCTCATTCTCCAACTGGAGTTCTCGCGCTCGCATCCGAGGCGTCCACTGCAAGTTCTTCTCCGTCCAACCAAGCGCTTGCTCCTCATGGGGATCCAACTGCGCAAGCTGTGCCGCGAACGCGTCGTCGTGGTCTTCGGAGGGACGACTCGCGTCGGTCGCGCCTCGATCGAGCTCCTGTCCGCCTCGAAGCGCTCGGTCGCGGTCGTCGCGGCGGTCGAGAACGCCAAGGGCCAGCGAGCGCGCCGTCTCAAGCGCGTGTCCAACTGCTTCCTCGTCCAGTTCGACCCCTCGCGGCCCGAGTCGCTGCGTCGTGCGGTTCGCCACGCCGACGCGGTGCTGCTTGTGCCCTCGCTGACTCCTGGAGGAACGCGCTTCGCCAAGCACCTGATCGATGCCGTGGACGCGGAGCACGTGCCTGCAGGACTCGCCCTGATCAGCAATGTGCTGGCAGCCAGAGACCTGCCGCGACCTGGACCGGGGCGTCCAGTCGACTCCGAGTCGACCGGGTTCGAAGACATTGAAGCCCACGCTCGCTCGGTCTTGGGCGATAGCCGTCGCGACTCTGGCTCGCGAGGCACCGTCCGGTTCGTCTCGCTTCGAGTCCCGCTCGTCATGGAGACGATTCTGCACTGCCGCGACGAGATCGTGTTCGCCAACCGATTCGTCGCCTGCTTTGCTCCTACGACTGTGGTGCCGTGCATCTCGGTCCGCGACGTTGCGATCGCTGCCGCCTGTGCGTTGGTCCGACTGATGGATCAGCACGACAAGCCGTCGCGGACCTCGACCTCGTTGCCGGTGCTGGAGCCTGTCTACACGCTGACGGATGCGGCAAGCGCGTCGATTTCGCCCGTGGAGCTGTCCCGCCGCCTGTCAACGCTTCTGGGCCGCCCAATCAAGTACTGCCACCTGTCGGACGAGGCGTTTGTGGCACGAATGAAGGAGAAGAGCGGACCGGAGCAGCTCGCACTGAGCATTGTTGCGATGAAGGACGCGTTGGAACCGGCTGGTCACAACTCTGGTGCCGAGAACGACGAAATGGAGGCCAAGGCGGGTGCAGCTGGCGATGCTGAAGAGCTTCCAAGCGATTCAGGCGCCGGATTGCCGAGCTTGACAGGAATCGGGGATGGTAGCGGCGTGCTTCGGTCTACGCACGACTTTCGCCATCTCACGCAGAGCGAGCTGATGGCACCGAGCATGTGGCTGGAGGCGAACCGGTCGCTGTTTGAGCGGACGCCGCAGAACCAGATGCAGCTCTTCGTTGTCGGCTCGGGCGACAGCATTTCGGTCGAGATTGGCCACTTCGTCACGAACCAGATCACGGACCCGACGACGCGTCCGCCTCCTGACGCCGGCGAGGCCGCACTGCCATCGACCGACGCTGTTGGAGGTAGTCGCCAGTACCAGGCGCCGCAGCAGGCAAAAGTGACGCTCTGCACGATCAAGTCTCGGCCTCCGTCGTCACCTGCAGCCGGTCATCAGACGACCCAAGCAAGTCCAGGACGAGCGAGCGGTCAGGAGGTGCAGCCAAGTCACTACTACCACCTGGAGGGCTCGGCGACGTCGCCCGTGGCTCACTTGCTCGACCAACTGACGGCGCTGGACGTGGTGCTCTTCATCCCTCCTCTGCGCCTGGGGGTCAACACGTGCATGGAGGTCGTCAAGACGGTGACCGCTGCCGCTGCTCGAGCCAACGCGTGGGGGATCGTTGTGGTGAGCTCGATCTTCGCTGGCGCTCGTACCGGCACTGGTCATAAGGAGCTGCAGGAGCTGGACGCGATCGAGCAGGCGATCAAAAGCTCGGGTGTTCCGTACGTGGTCGTGCGCCTGCCGCTGTTCATGGAGTACTTGCTGGCGCTGTCGAGCGAGCCGACGGCGTCCGAATCTTCGTCGTCTCCTCAGGAGCCAGCAGCAGAGAAGCCACCCTCGGAAGAGGAACGCAGTGTCGACTCGGAGAGCAGCGAGGAACCTGGGCGACCCGACCTCGAGCGACAGGAGGAAGAGGCACCGTTGCTGCACCCTTCGCCAGAGATGGCGTCCATGTACTGCGGCGGCCAGCGCTACTCCGGTGCGAGGGACAGAGCGGCCAGGTCGGAGGACTGGCCTCCCGCGGCTGAAGCTAGCCAGCAAGAGCGCCAAGGCGAAGCCAAGCCTCCGTCTCAGGAGCGCTGGCCGCTGCTGTCTCGCAACCTTGCGAGCTCGCAACTGTACTGGATGTCAGTCCTGGACGCGGCCAAGGCGCTCGTGGCCATCTCGTTCTCGTTCCCGCTGCACCGCAACCGAACCCGCACGCTGTTCACCGAGTCGCGTACGTTGGAGGAGGTGGCGGAGCTCGCGCGATCGACCGTCGAGCAGCGGAAGCGCTCACGCTCGCGGTCCGTCGCGACCGTGGACCTGAATCGAGTGGACGCGCTGCGTGAGACGCCGGGCCGCGAGTTCTGGAAGCTCGCGTTCTGGCCGCGTCGCCTTACCAAGTGCTTCCTCGAGTGCGCCGTCGACATGTCGGTAGTGGACAACAGCGGCGGGCTGAAGGCGTCCGAGCCGTTTGAGCTCGTGACCGAGTGCCCGCCGATCTCGATGGACCGGTGGATGCAGCTGCACGCCAAGTCGCTGAGCCGCGCGCTCGCGCCGCGACAGCCCCATGCTCGCCCCGCTGCCAAGTCGATGGAGCCAGCTGCAGCGGCGACCATGACTGCGTAGGTGGCAGATGTATGGACAAGCGAGCGAGGCGTGGAGAGCATGAGTAACCGACCAGGGAGGTGAGTGGTGAAGGAGAAGGAGAAGTGCATGGAGAATGGAGGTTGATTCATAGGAAGCATGTCGGTTCGCGCTCATGAGGCTGGACGCCTCAACACTGCGCGGCCTCGGTATTTCACCAAGCTCAAGCAATCAGTTGGCGCGCTGCCAGGCCGTCGCAGTTTCGACGGTCAGCGTGGCGCTCGTAGCGCTCTCCCGCTCGAACACGGGCACCTGGCTCGACGACTCGGCGATCTCCTGGAAGCCGACGGCGCGTAGCTCTTTCGCAGTGGCCTCGTCCGTCGGTAGCGACACCACAAGCAACACGTTGGCCGCGAGCGCTCGCACGTCCTCGACGCCCTTGCGCACGATCTTGATAGGCGATCCGCTGAGAGCAGCGGCAGCCAGCGCCTCGCTGCTGACAGTGGACGCGACGAACTGCTCGAGCGCGAGCTCCGTCTTGCAGCGCACGTCATCGAACAGCGCGTCCGTCGACGGAGTCCCCGATGAACCACTCGCCTCGACGGCTTTACCGCTGGCTGTGATGCTGACACGGTCGGTCTTGCGGTACGGACTGCCCACAACCGTCGTGCTCGTGTATGGCCCGGGAGCGTTGACGCACGTGGTGGCGAGCGAGATGGACTGCGTCTCCTGGTCGACGCGCTGCTCAACGACGCGGAAGCCCGCGTGCTGGAAAAAGTGCGGGCGGAAGTGGTAGCGCGCGAACTTGGACGCGCCGTTGTCGCCGCTGCTGGCGAACGAGCCGCCCATGATGACGTGGTGTTCGCCGTCGAAGCACGGCGCGCTGAAGTCGTCGTAGTACCGGTGCACGTGGAAGCCCGGGAGCGCCGAGAACATGTCCTCGCACCACTCCCACGCGTTGCCGAACACGTCGTGGAAGCCGCTCTGTGTCGGCGGCAGCGCGTCCACTGGCGAGAACGACAGGTGCGCGAAGTTGAAGTTCTTGCCTGTCAGCTCGCCAGTGGAGCTCCCCGCCAAGATGGCGTCGCCGCTCGTGTCGCCTGACCGGTCCGCTGGGTCGCGCAGCAACTGGTGGATCGGCTCGGTCGTCAGGTGGTACACGACGTCGCTGGCGCCGCCGCTCACCGTCTTGGCCGCCTCCGTCTTCCACTTGCAGAAGGCCTGCGCCTCGTGCAGATTGACCTGCGCCGGCCAGTCCCACTGCATCGGGAGCTCCTCGAAGAGCGCGCGCAGCTTGTACAGGTGGCTGCCGGACGGCCCGTCAGGCACCCAGAACGTCGGCCACTTGGTGTTGCGGAAGCAGCGCCACTCCCAGCCGAGCTCTGTCCAGTAGCGCGGCTCGAGGTACCCGCCGGCCGCCACGAACTCGCGGAACTCGCCGTTCGACACGAGGAACTTGCTCGCCTGGCAAGCCGGCACGTCCACGTCGCGCTCGCCGTACTCGTTGTCCCAGCCGAACGTCGGGAAGTCGCGCGGCTTGCCGACATGCACTCGGCCTCCAGCGACTGGCAGCATCTCGTTCACTGGGTAGTCGACGCCCGGCACTGGCGTCTTGGAGGCGCTGGCAGCGGCGCTGTTGTCGCTCTCGGCAAACTGCTGGCGGTGCGCGGACGGGTGGTAGTCTGGCAGCAGCGCCGACTTGCGGAAGAAATGCACCGGGTGCTCGAGCATGAGCATGGACGATGTCTCGAGGTGGATGCGCTCGTGCTCGAACGCCATCTGCAACGCCCACAGCGAGTTTTGTTCGTCGATCTGCGCATGGCCTGGCTCGAGCCCCGGGTGGGTCTCGATGACAGACCGGATGAGCTGGTACACCTGGCGGCGGTAGTCTGTCACGTCGGCGACGTGCGGCCAGTCCATCTCGTTTTTGCTCATGTCGTCCCAGCGCATCTCGTCCACGCCGACCTCGAAGATGTGCTCAAAGTGCGGGTTCACGGGCGCGTCCAGCAGCCCGGCGACGACGAACTTGTTGACAAAGAAGACAGTTGGGTGGCCGTAGTAGAAAATGAGTGGGTGCCGAAGTTGGTGCGGCGGCGGCGTCGTGAACGCGCGCTCGCCCTGCAGCGACGCGAACAGCGCGTCCGTCAACGCCCAGGAGTTGTCGAAGTAGTCCAGCATCTCCTCGCGCGAGCACGTGCGAAGGTTGGGCATGGGTACTGAGTGCAGGCGACGCGAGGCCGGGTCGACGCCCGGGAAGGCGGCGCTCGGGTCACGCGGGTCGCGGCTCGTCGTGTACCAGTCGTCGCCGCGCTCGCCGAACAGGTACGCGTCATCCAGGTCGACCAGGTCGTCTTCGTCGTGCGCCATGGCCGAAGCAACGGATGCGGACGAGGACGAGGACGCCGCCGAGGCACTCGCACTGCGCGCCGCGGTCTGGATGAACCGCGCATGCGCAATCGAGGAGGAGGGGGAGAGAGAGGCAGGCACCATCGAGAGACTCATGGTGGCCGCCAGGCGCAGTGGAGTGTCGACGGACGACGACACTCGCAGCGAGTGCAGCTCGACGCGAGCGGTTGGTGCAAGCGAGGCGGACGCGGCCTGCGCGGCTTGAAGTCGCAGCTTGCGCTTGTTGGCGGTCGGGAACCGGCGCGGGAAGCTCGTGATGGACAGCATGGCGGGCGCGAGCTGGCGGGTTGGTGCGTGGTGGCGCGGGGTGGCAGACGAGTGAGTGGCGGAGCGCAGGGAGCGAACAGCGAGCGAGGGTCGAGCGGTCGACTTGCGGCCGCGATCCGAAAATGGGAAATGAGCTCAGGTGCAAGTAGGTCTGGTGCGATGGTGTCCTGGACTGGCCTGGCTTGGATGTGTCCAGCGGGATTTTTGGGTGACCCAATCGGAAGGAGGATGAGGACCCAAACGAGGAGGAACGCAAAACAAAGTGGGCCGATTTTAGACTGGGCCGGTGAACCCAATCTAAAGAAGACAATTAATGACGAGGATGACCTTCCCCATCTGACGATGAACTGCACACTTCCTCTGGAATCCTCTGGAATTCAACGGTGACGAGTATTCGGTATCCATGCAAACTGCAGGAGCATCGCTGAAGGCGAGAGAACCACCGCTTGATGCTCCTTGAACCTCCATGAATCTCGCCAGACATGCACCTCTGACGGACGCGTGCCGGTGGTGGGACGCCCTGTGATCCATTGGTCGACATGGTTGAATGGACCAGTGCTCGCTGGAGTCTTGTGCGACCTGCATTTACCACAAGCTAACCGAGAGAGCTTTGGGCCGTGCTGGCGATGGAGGTTTGCAATGGGTTTCGCATGGCCCGTGGAGCCATACGAAGTGACTGCCTGCCTCACTGACTGGAGCTGGTCTGGCGTTGCGTTGCCATCCGGAGTTGCAGCTCGAAGGCTAGAGATCACTGACGAGGCAACCAATGTGTCCTCTGGACTTTTTGGCGCTTGGGTCGGTGCCACTGACCAGACTGTGCGGTCAGTGGGCCAACGCAAACGACCAACACTTGTGGGTCGCTGCCGGGGTACTAAGCTGATGGCGACCACAAACTCCGGACTCCGAGGCAAGGCGAACGGACTCCTTGACCAGGTTGCAGTGAGACCAGTCCGTTGACACAATTAATTGCACAGTGGCTTCATCCATCCACAGATTACGCAGCAGAGCCCAAGAATGAAGGTCGCTTCAACAACCTCAATGATTACTTAAACGTCTACACGTATTTAAGGACATGGATTATGCCATGGTCCCGTATATAGTCAGACTCACACAGCACGGCCCAGATGGATGGTCAGGAATCATTCTCCCCTCTGCTGTTAGTTAGTCACTCGCTTCGGCTTTCACCCTCCAATACACAAGACTCTCCTCGCTCCCCACAGCTAAGTTCACTTACGCTCACTATGGCCTACGCTACTCCTTGCTCTGGAGCTACCCTCGATTCTCTTACTTCAACACATTTTTAGGCCTAACCCGGTCAATTTTACGATGCGGTTTAGATATTATGTCCTCAATTCAGATAGAAAGCGCCTGTTTACGCTAACGCACGCGATCTCGCAATTTGTAGGGGGGATGGCATACAAAAAAACGTTTTCAGCACCGCGACACATTAAATGAGCCACCCTACCCTTTACTTTAATCAAGTATAACAAATAGAAGTCCAGAGGTCGACATCTTGCACTATACTCAGTTGAAGAGACAGTTTCTCCAAATCTCCCCCCTCAATGAACGGTTAACCCGCTCCGGGCTCGGCAAAAGGTGGTCATCTGCACTAGTGCGTGTGTGATCAAGACTTATGACGAGTTTGGCGCGCGGGCGGCTTGATGCGTTCGATTGAGTGGGCATTACAGTAACTCATGCAGTTCCATCCACTGTATGGGTATGTTTGTATTGAATTGCTGGGACCGTATCCTCCCCGGCACCTAAGCGTACGATACAAAACTAAGTTTGCGCGCGTCACATGTATTTTTATTGGGACATAATTCAGGGCAAGCCACGAATGACTGGAAGTTTGTATTGAGGCTAACACACACAACAAACGACTCAAAGATGCCGCCGACATTCGTGTCTTCGAAGCTCATTCGCATCAGGTCTTCTTGTCGCCGCTGCTTCGCGCACTTCCGATACACTGCGGGCGACTGGTGCCGGGCCATGTCGTGAAGTCCCATCGCTGCTCTCTCGCGCGTCTCTAGTGGCCGGGATTCCTTCGAAGCAGCCTTCAGCTCGGCGGCATGAGTCCTCGCGCGCTTCACTACTTCCTTGGCCTCATGCCGTGCCTGCTCGGCATCAGCCTTGGCCTGTTTCTTGACCATCATGTCGCCGTAGCTCAGCAGCTTGCCGCCTGACACATTCTCATCCACAAAGTGACCAGGCGGCCGCGGCTGACTCTTAGGCGCCAGCAGGCTCTTCATGGAGAGGTTGACTACATTCAAAGAGTCGAGATCGAGCTTCCGACGCTTGATTGCCGCTAATGTGCGAACTTCCACCTCCTCCCCTCCTCTCCGTCAAACTGCGGCACAACGACGGCGTGGTGGCGAATAAACACTGCCGCGGTGCACGGCTTGTTGCCGACATTCTTCCGCAACATGACACTCACGCTCAGCGGGAAAATCCCGGTGTCCAGGAAGCCCCATCGGGTGTTCTTGTCACTGAACGTCTTCTCGAAGGCGTCTCGCGTCATTGAAGCGATGTTGTCCTTCACAGGCAGTGCACCAAAGTTGTTGAGCGGGTATCGCTGCACTGCCCTCTCGCACAACGCCTTAAACGGTTGATAGACAGCGACGTCGAGAGGTTGCAGGAAATGTGACGTGTGTGCAGGGAGCACAAAGATGTGCACATCACGGTCAAGACCGAACTTGACAGTCCCCACCGAGACGTGGGCGAAGTGTCCATCGAGGATGAGGAGATGGGGACGGACCGGCGGGAGCTGATCGATGAACCACTCGAACCAGGTCAGGAACAGGTTGGTGTTGATGTTGGACGACTCTGTGACTGCACAAACAGCACCGTCTGGCGCCCCTGACACCCTATCCAACTTGCTGCGCGCCCCAGCGTAGATGAACATGGGGGGAAAGTACCCTCCTGCTGCGTTGAAACAGCCCATGATGATGACGTTCTCGCGGCACGACGATCGCTGCAAGTTCGCTGCCATGCCTTTCGGACAAATCACACGCTCCATGCACCTTCCTTGAGCTGAGACTCCAGTCTCGTCGCAGTTCCATATCTGGGCAGGTCTGCTGGTCAGCTTGAGCTCACGCATGGCGCTCTGCAGGTTGTTGAAGTAGTAGCGCACGTTACCCTCCGTTTATGACTCGGCACGCTTCACGTCAAGGATTCGCCCTTTCCGATACGACAGCACATCCTGTAACGGGGTACACTTGGCGTACGGGGTACGCCACTGAACCCATTGAGTATAGTGGAACTGTACTCATAAGTCTCTGTCCACGCCTGTGTGTCTCACACACAGTCCTCTGTTAGAGTCGGACAGTCCGTCGGTGACTGTCCTGCCATCTGATTGGCCGAAAGTCGCGATTATTGATTAATCACGACTCTTCACTTCACGTTAGGCTCTCACGTCCACCCGTCGGGGACCTCTGAGAATGCATGCATAAAAAGATAGAGGTTAGGACCTTGCGCGCGTCCGGCAGTGGCCGACGCGCGCTAAACACCATTCAATTCAGTTCTCATTTTCACCAAAGCTTCAGAGTTGGTTTTCTATTACGATACTGTGCGGTAATCCACACAGTATTTACGTAACTAGACACTTCATCACACAGCGCTTCTGTGTAAGCCAAAGTAACCGAGCGCACGTCCGGTTACACTAACAGCCGATCACTGACTGCCAGCTCCACAGGGTCCTCTCGGCCCACCCGATTTTGGAACGGATGTGACCCCGCTACACAATGTGGATAATCCGTTTGTAGAAGCACCAACGTTTGATACGCTGCCTTGGCCAACCGGTCCAACTGTCACCACGGTACGTCTATTTCACACGGCGGTCCTGTCGGCCACACGGGTACAGGGCTTGGTAGACCAGCCGACGCCTCTTACAACGCTACACAGAACCGGGGCGTCGGTTAGCCATGAAGACAACCAATCGATTCCAACAGACCTACACACAGCTATATCTAGCCTGAGTTCGTCCACCAACAAAATGTTCCATAGAATGCAACCCATGCGCAATGGTGCGAGACAGTAAGCCCAATTATACAGTCTTGCGGTGAATTGGTATTGCTTCCGTGAAGGACTCGACAAGAACTTGCTTAGGCGCGAGGATGCCCTAAGGACCGGGGATGCTGTACATGCGAGTGCACATAGATCGCGACGAGCAAGGATGCAGGATAAGCTTTTATTTCTGATCGAAATGTAGCTACAGCGCAACCCTCACACTACTAGGCAACGTAGGCAAGAGAAAAGCGTTTGCACAACAGTCAGATTTCGTCTTCACCCTTGCCCGTAGAAATGAATGTTTAACATCCAGATAAACTAAACAGTTGCGAATCTACGTCCAAGTACATAAGTCTTCACATTCTTGATTCTTCACCTCGCAGCCCATTCAACTCGCACGCCCAACTGGGGGCGGAAGGTGCTCTGTAACCGGGCGTGCGCTCGGTTACTTTGGCTTACACAGAAGCGCTGTGTGAGGAAGCGTCTAGTTACGTAAATACTGTGTGGATTACCGCACAGTATCGTAATAGAAAACCAACTCTGAAGCTTTGGTGAAAAATGA
>JAADXY010000349.1:0-26312 GCA_023338065.1 Phytopythium montanum
ATGGTGTACCTCATTGTGATCCAATGACGTCTTGGTATGACCGTGGGCCGACGCAAGAGCGCTTGAGAAGCATGCTGGCGCAACTTCCAAGTGGCGAACGCTCCGGCTGTCCCTGACCTTCCGACTTCCGGCAGCTGGAGATTGCATCTGCAAGTGTCCGCAGGTGCCTCTGCCGTCCGCAGCGTCGGTGGAGGTGGCCTTCGGATAGCCCGTCAACTCGGGCATTAGGGTTATCGTTTGCGATGTTTTTGTTAGCGTTCACTCGATAATCTTAATAGCGCTGTCTCAACTGCAACTGTCAGAGGATGGCCTTGGCGTCCTGCTTGATGCGCCTCAGGGTCGCGAGCGTCTCCTCGCACTTGCGCAGCATCTCTTCTCCCCACGCGGCTGGGACTCCGCCGACGTGGCTGCTGCCATTGAAGCCGCTCATGGTTGTCGTGGCTGGCTTGGCAGGCGACGTCTTTGGAGGAACGAGCGGCGGTTCCTCGACTCGAGACGGCAGCGACATGGTCTGTGCGAGGCCTTCACTTGGAGACACGAGGGCGGAGCCACCGCTCCTCCTCTTCAGCATTGGGGTTGCCTCCGAGGTGGAGGGGTCGACGGCCGAGTCGTGAGCAGTAGCGAAGGCTGCGGCGGCCAAGAAGGCGGGGCGGAGCAGCTGCTTTGGCCGGGCGATAGAGCGTTGACTGGCGATCTTCTTGAGACTCGTAATGTCCCGGAAGGCCGTGCCGAGCGCCGCCGTGATGACCTCGATGTGCTTGACGAACGCGTTGATCGGGTCGCCGTCCGTGTCGTACTTCATGATGCCCTTGAGGCTCGCTTGGAAGCGAGAGGTGTACAGCTTCTTCTTGACCTCGTTCGGCAGGCGCTGGGCGAGTATCCAAAGCACCAGACAAGGGTCAGACACTGCAGCATCGCCAGTCTAACGGAGGAGTCCGATCGTACGGCAGATAGCGGTCGGTAGAGCACGCTGGAGCTCGGCTGCTGGTGCCAGATGAGCGAGCGCTTGTACGACTTGTGGAAGCGGAAGGTGGCCTGCACGGCCAGCACGGCGCTCATGTCCTTCTTGCCGTACAGGTCCATGCGGAAGAGGAAGGCGTGCACGCGCGCCTCCATGCTCGAGAAGCTGAACTTGCGCATGATGGTCGAGAAGAACATGGCGTTCAGGCTCACGGCCACGACGGCGGAGAGCACGACGAGAGTGCGGCCAGCGTGGGTTTTGGGGACCACGTCGCCGAATCCGATCGGCACCATCGTCGTGGCTAGCAGCCAGAGCGCGTCCGGCACGGACAGCTCGGTACAGATCGCGCGGGAGCTCGTGACGGGCTGGTTGACGGTCGATGGAGGCCACGAACACGCTGCGTCGATCGTCTCGACGACGTGGACCAAGTACGAGCCAAAGAGCATGAGCAAGACGACGATCGTCTGGATCTTGAGCAGCGGGTTGTCGTCCATGACCTTCTTGAACACGAACGAGCGGTACGAGAACTCTGTGGACACGGAGACGCGCTAGGTGAGCGGGTCTAGCTGTTGATGTGGGTGATGACAAGCTGTGAACCAACCGAGGTTGTCGCTGAAGCTCGCGACCTTCTCCTGCTGGCGGATCGGGTACGGGAGGTACGTGAGCTGGCGCCAGAAGATGGGGCGGACGCCGACCGAGAGCGTCAGCAGGAGCAGGACTTCGGACCGGTGGCGGCCGACCAGACTCTCGATGCACGGGAACGGGAACACGAACATGGAGAGGACCTCCAGCACCTGTAGGCGTTCGTCAAGCATGAAGCGTTGAGACCGTGGCGAGTACCGAACGTGCTGGTGGTGTACGTACCATCTTCCCGCGCCAATCGTCTTTGTCGGAGCGACGCTTGCCGCTCCTGCGGGCCTTGAGGATGAACCGGATGCGGACCCACGCGCGCGCGAGCACGAGCACGAGCAGGACGAGGCGCACGCAGTCGGCCAACTGGAAGGAGCCGTCCGAGACGTCGACGGTGCAGTCGTCGCGCTCGACACACGCCCGGTTCTCCCGCTGTGAGGCAGTAGAGCGGAGAGTGTGAACGACGCAATCCATCTCAAATCGATGGCTTCCACCACTGCATCGCACCCAGAACGCGGTCTTGTAGGTCAGTCCGAGCTGAAGGGCGGACACGAGCATGATGAGCATCTCGAGCGCGGCCACCGCGACGTCCGTCGTGTTGTGCTTGCGCGTCTGGAAGGCTTGCGCGATGGCGGACTGCTGCTGCGACGGCCGCATGCGGCGGAACACGACGGCCCAGTCCGTCCCGCGGCGGATCGACCGCCGCATCGCCGCGCGCATGTCATCCGATATCTGCAGGCTGCGCTTGGACACGCTGGTCGAGCGCATGAGCTGCGTGATCGACGGCCGCCGCTCGGTCCGCATGGCGGCACCACCTCCGGCCATGTCGACAGGTAGAGGGCGAGGGGGGGTGGAGTGCGACCCTCAAGAGTCTCATCGGAGTGTAAAACGGTAGCAACATCATCCGGAAATACGTCACCGCCGTCCGAAAATAGCCTCGCGAGGTAGCTGCTGATGAGGACTTCAACTATAGGACAAGCACTCTAGCTCTCACTGACACACACTCTGCATTGAAGTTGCTTTATCCGCCTTTTTCGACCAATCAGCGTGCATCACGTGGCCCACACACACGTCACCTTCTAGAATTCGGAGCTCCTGCCAAAAACATTTTTTTTTTCGCGGGAAGCCAACCCTGCTCGACCCGTCACCAAGCCTTCAGGACACGCCAAGGGCTTCCCATCGACCGCCATGGCCGTTCCCCGCGCGCTGCTGCCTCTCCTGGCGCTGCTGTGTCTGTGTTTGGGCTCCGCGAGCGGCTTCTACACCAGCAAGGGGCCGGTCAAGCTGCTGGACCCCTCGAGCTTCCGCGAGCAGGTGCAGAAGGACTCTGGCGTGTGGCTCGTCGAGTTCTACGCGCCGTGGTGCGGCCACTGCAAGAACCTGGCGCCCGAGTGGAAGAAGGCGGCCAAGGCGCTCGAGGGCGTGGTGAACGTCGCGGCCGTGGACTGCGACCAGCACAAGGACCTGGCGGCGCAGTTCGGCGTGCAGGGCTTCCCGACCATCAAGATCTTCGGCGAGGACAAGCGCAAGCCGACGGACTACCAGGGCGAGCGCTCGGCCAAGGCTATCGTCGGCGCGGCCATCTCGGAGACGCGCAAGCTCATCAAGTCGCGACTCGAGGGCGGCGGCGGCGGCAGCAAGAAGAGCTCGACCTCTTCCTCGAGCGGCAAGGCAAACGCCAACAAGCCCAAGAAGCCGTCCGCATCCTCGTCAGGCAGCGACGTGGTGACGCTCACGGACGACTCGTTCGACGACCTGGTGCTCAACAGCGGCGACGTGTGGATGGTCGAGTTCTATGCTCCATGGTGCGGCCACTGCAAGGCGCTGGCGCCAGAGTGGGAGCAGGCTGCGTCCGACCTCAAGGGCTCCGTCAAGCTCGCGGCGCTGGACGCGACCGCGAACGAGCAGAAGGCGGCCGAGTACGGCATCCGCGGCTTCCCAACCATCAAGGTGTTCGGCCCGACCGCGTCCTCGGCCAGCGACGCGCAGGACTACCCTGGAGCCCGTACAGCGTCGGCCATCACCTCGTTCGCGCTGCAGGCGCTGGATGCATTGGGCGGCGGGCTCAAGATCAAGGAGCTGACGTCTGCCGAGGCGGTGACAGACTTTTGCAGCGGCAAGTCGAGCTGCGTGGTTGCCGTGCTGCCACACATTAGCGAGAGCCGCAAGAGCGGCAGAGAGGCGTACCTGTCCACGCTCGAGGCGGCCGCCAAGGTCGTGCGCGGCAAGCCGTTCAAGTTCGCGTGGGTGCAGGGCGGCGACCAGCGCGCGTTCGAGGAGCGCTTCGAGCTCACGTTCGGCTACCCGTCGCTCGTGGCCGTCAACCTGGACCGCCAGCGCTACGTTGTCCAGCGCGGCGCGTTCACGTCGCAAGCGATCGGCGAGTTCCTGCAGGGCGTGCTGCAGGGTCGCGAGCCGACCGTGGGCTTTGATGCCTTCCCTGCGATCCAGACGGTGACGCCCTGGGACGGCGAGGACGTCGAGATCGAGGCGATCGAGGAGGACGAAGACGACGACGACGACATCATGAACGAGATCTTGGCCGCCGGCGCCGCCAAGGACGAGCTTTAGACCCGAGCGGCGGTGGAGACAGAGCGAGGGCACTGGCTGTCAGGGAGCTAATGAGCGCTCAGCAACACGACTCCCCATGATGTAGACGCGAGCGAAGACTTGGAGCAAGACTAAGATCGCACGATGTGCGGGCAGCGTGACGTCGCAGGCGTCAGAGCAGCCCGAAGCAGCCTGAAACGTGACATCTGACGTCAGCCTCCAGTCGGCTCGTTGCTGATGCGAGTGCGTCACTGATCGCTGCTCGGTCTCATGCGGACGCGCGCAACGCGTCGACCTGATTGATGGTATCGACTGGCTGGCCAGTCGATATTGGAGAGGTTCAGACTAGGAGAGCTGGTTGGTTCAGCCTTCAGCCTTGCCACGCACTGCGCGTGTCCCTATCATGTCGGTAGACGCACGCAACACGTGCGTTTTAGTGACGCGTCTCTGCAGCCTGAAGCAAACTGACGCGTCGCATGCACTTCATAACAGTGCCATGTCAGTCAATCGAGCTGATACAAACCAGAAGTCCTTTGCACCGTCACCCACCGTGAGAAAGTTCCCATTTCTTCTCCCAAAGACACGAAACAGCGAATCTCGAGGGTTCAGTATGGGAGGGACGGGGAGGGGCGACGTCTCTTCATTCCTCCATGTCGCCGAATCGCCTGCCCTCCTGGCGCGTCGCTTCCTCGCTCTTCCTCGCCCGCCGGACCGCCCGCGCTCCTTGCCGGCGAGCCATTGAAGAAAACGCTGTCAAGCACCCGTGCCCTCGCCCGTCGCGTCGTCCTCTCCCCAGCCACCGCATCACCACTAGCACCACCGCACACCATGTCGCAATACCTTCGAGAACTGCTCGCCAAGCGCTCGCTGCAGGCCTCGCAGTCGCCAGTGCAGACGCCTGCGCGCTCGTCTTCTGCCGCCGCTCAGACGTCCGCCGCCTCCAGTTGCGAGTACACGACGCTGCGGCTACCGTCGGCGGTCGCGGGCGTCTCCTCGGAGCAGGAGAGGGAGCAGGCCAAGATGGACGCCTTCGTCTTCTTCACCATGATGCGGTAGGCTCGCTCGCGGGCCGACCTACCGGAAGACAGCGGGCCCAAGCCTCTCCGCTCAAGCCTTCGTGCTCAAGCATTAAGCGACTCAGGCTCGACGTTCGGCGCTCTCGAGAAGCAAGAAGGAGCACCGCACCGACCGCCATGGGCACTCACCCCAGTATGATATTGCACGTTTTGCATGGACTAAAGTTTATGAATCGACTCGCATTGCGATCCTCCATCACATGAAAGTGATCTTTCTTGCTGTCAGTGAAGCTGCGCACGCCCATGCGGTCATGAAGTCCGCAGAGTCGACCTCAACGTATCAGAACCGCACAACATCATTGAGTGCAAGCCATTGCATTACGTAAATGATCGAGCTAATCGGGACCATGACGCAAACCCACGGACCTACAGCAGCTCAATGTCGAAGATGAGGTTGGCGTTGCCCGGGATCGTGGGCGGCGCACCCGAGCGGCCGTAGCCGAGCTTGGCCGGGATGTGGATGGTGCGCTTGCCGCCGGCGCGCATGCCCTCGATGCCGATGTCCATGCCCTTGATGACGTCGCCGATGCCGTGGCGGAACGTGAACGGCTTCTTGCGGTTCTGCGCCGCGTCAAACTGCTTGCCGTTCTCCAGGCGCCCGCGGTACAGGATGCTCACCTTCTTGCCCTTCTGCACGCCCTTGCCCTTGCCCACGGCCTGCTCCTCGATCGTGATGCCCTTGTACGGCCGGCTCGTCTTGGCCTGCTTCTTGGGCACATCCACCGCGTCGGACGGCGCCGGCCGCTTCTTGCCCGTCGCGCTCGCCGTCAGCTCGGCGATCTTGTCCGCCTGCTTCTTGGCCTTGGCCGCCTCCGCGGCCGCCTTCTCCTTGGCGATCTTGTCCGCCTGCTTCTTGGCCTTGGCAGCCTCCAACGCGGCCTTCTCCTTGGTGGCCGACGCCTTCTTGGCCTCCTGCTGCTTGACCTCCTGCTTCTTGGCCTGCTCCTGCTTCTTCGGCTCCTTGGCCGGTGACTTGACGTCCGCCTTCTTGGCAGGCTTGGCCTCGTCCTTGTGGACGTGCACGCGCTCCTCGAGCACCTCGAAGCGGTTCTCGGCATCCGGAGCCTCCTCGTCCTCCTCGTCCGACTCGGTCTCGTCGTCCGAGGACCCGGCGGCGCCAAAGACCATCATGTCGTCCGAGTCGCCCTCCTCTCCCTCGCCCTCCTCGCCCTCAACCCCAACGTCCAGCGCGTGGTCGTCATCGTCAAAGTCGTGCTCGTCCCCGCTGTCCTCCTCGTCCTGCACGTCGATGAAGCCCGTGAGGTGGATAGCGTTCGCTCCCTCGACGAGGAACTCGACCTCGCCGTCCAGTGGCGTGAACGACTGCGTCAGGTTCCACTGCTCGGCTCCCTGCGGCGCCAGCGTGCACAGCGCCACCTTTGTGCCCTTGACCTTGACGAAGAGCGTCGAGCGGCCCTCGGCAACCTGAGCTCCAAGCGCCGCCGAGTTGACGTTCAGCACGAACTCCTCGACCTCGTTGGCCCACTGCAGCGCCTGCCCGGGCTGCATCTCGTGCCCGAAGAAGCCCGGCACCTGCGCAATCTCCACCGGCGTCTGCTGCGGCGCCTGCTGCTGTGGAGGCTGCTTCTTGTTCGCGTGCTTGCCCATGGTCCTTGCGGAGGATCAAGAGGACGAGTGGCAAGTGGCGAGTGGCGAGTGGCGAGTGGCGAGTGGCGATGGACAGATGCGAATATCGGCCAGCGCTTTGCTTGACGTCCGTTCGAAGCCAACCAACGGTTTGAAGCCCATTGGAAGCTAGTAGTACCATGGGTGACACATGAAGTACGATTCGGCAGACAAACATGTACTCTTGGTGACACTTAAAGTACGATTATTGGCCCACTTCACACACACGCGCGGAGCAGCGCGCGCGACATCGTTCGCGGTGCACATTGATCTCGTGGCTGCGCCAACCAACGCTCGGCAAGGCGCTGCATATAAGCCGACAAAGGCCGACGTCAGCTCCAAAAATGGGCGTCTGCAGTCCTGCTTCCTGTGTCCGTTTATTTCCGATTTGACCGAGCATACAAGCATCCAGTTTTCTATGGGATTGTGAACCGGCTTTTGACCATTTGGGATGGCTTCATCGTCCGGTTCGCGACGCCTGCTCACTTGGCCGTTCATGCGACGCATGCAAGTCAAACCAACGAGGGAGGCCACACACACACGTGTCGAGCCGAGCTGGTCGTCTGCAGATCGCCACGCACGTGTCCAAGCAGAGTCCACCCGAAGCAGCAGCACCAAGCAAGCAAGTGCGTGATCCGTTGGATCGCTCCTGTATTCAAGCGGGCCGCGGTGCTTCCCATCGTGCGGTACGTTGAATCTCCACCCATCCGCCAATCAGCGCGCGGCATTTAATGCGACACCGTTGATGATGGCTCCGCAGCGAAACGTATGGGATGTTGTATGGGACGATCGTTTCCCCCTTTTGCATTCTCCGCCTCAGGCTGAGCACCGTCATGCGTTGCGCGTAGGTTCGCATCGAACGGCCGCGTTTCCTAGTGACGCGTGGTGTCGTTGGCTGTCGGTGGCTGTGACAAAAGAAAGCGGCGAGCCCAAGCAGGAAACGACGCCGCTCGAGGTCGCTTGCTGGTATCTTTTGGCAAAGACGCGCGTGCAATCAATCGCGGCGACTGCTTGCGCGTGTCTCTTGTGCTCGAGCGGGCCAATCATCCAATCACCCGCCCCCAAGCAGAAAAAAGCGCCATGCTTCACGTGTTTTCGGGTCCATTCCACACTATCCTAGGCATTTCATCCTGGTGTAGACCTGTTTTTGAAGCCGAGGTCCTTGACGAAGGGGAAAAAGATACCGGGCCGCCCCCAATGCAGGAGTCTCGGCAGGTGACGGCGGGGCGGTGGCGAGCGCTGTTCATTTCCTCTTTGGATCGCAAACCCTCAAGTTGCCCTTCCTTCTCCGCGCGCTCCAGCCCGAAGAAGAAGCCTCTCACTTTGCAACTCGTCTCGAGCCCCGCAAGCCCTCCACCTTCCTTCCCCCCCTCAACCCATCGCCACCATGTCGATCATCTCGATCCACGCGCGCCAGATCTTCGACTCGCGCGGCAACCCGACCGTCGAGGTGGACCTGACGACTGAGGATGGCCTGTTCACGGCTGCCGTGCCCTCCGGCGCGTCGACGGGCGAGTTCGAGGCGCTTGAGATGCGCGACGGCGGCAAGGCGTACATGGGCAAGGGCGTGCTCAAGGCCGTGGCCAACGTGAACGACATCATTGCGCCGGCGCTTGTCGGCAAGGACGTCAAGGAGCAGGCCGAGATCGACCGCTACATGGTGGAGACGCTCGACGGCACGCAGAACGAGTGGGGCTGGTGCAAGAAGAAGCTGGGTGCCAACGCCATCCTCGGCGTGTCGCTCGCCGTGGCCCGCGCCGGCGCCGCCGCGCGCAAGGTGCCGCTGTGGCAGCACATCGCCGACCTGGCCGGCAACCCGTCGCCGTGCCTGCCCGTGCCGTCGTTCAACATCATCAACGGCGGCTCGCACGCCGGCAACAAGCTCGCGATGCAGGAGTTCATGATCCTGCCTGTTGGCGCCAGCTCGTTCGCCGAGGCCATGCAGATCGGCTCGGAGGTGTACCACAACCTGAAGAAGGTCATCAACAAGCGCTACGGCCTGGACGCCACGGCTGTGGGTGACGAGGGCGGTTTCGCCCCCAACATCCAGTCGAACGGCGAGGCCATCGAGCTGATCGAGGAGGCCATCAAGATCGCTGGCTACACGGACAAGGTCCGCCTCGGCATGGACGTGGCCGCCTCGGAGTTCTACACTGGCGCGGCGGACGCGCGTTACAACCTGGACTTCAAGAACCCGAACGCTCCGGACTCGGAGAAGCTGCCGGCCGACAAGCTGAGCGAGCTGTACGAGAGCTTCATCGCCAAGACGTCTGGCTCGAGCCCGATCGTGTCGATCGAGGACCCGTTCGACCAGGACGACTGGGAGTCGTGGATCAAGTTCACGGCCAAGGTGGGCGAGAGCGTGCAGATCGTCGGCGACGACCTGACGGTGACCAACCCGACGCGCGTCAAGAAGGCGATCGAGACCAAGGCGTGCAATGCGCTGCTGCTCAAGGTGAACCAGATCGGCAGCATCACCGAGTCGATCGAGGCCGTGACGATGGCCAAGAAGGCCGGCTGGGCCATCATGACGAGCCACCGCTCGGGCGAGACGGAGGACACGTTCATCGCGGACCTGGCCGTGGGCCTGAGCGCCGGCCAGATCAAGACGGGTGCCCCGTGCCGCTCGGAGCGTCTGGCCAAGTACAACCAGCTGCTGCGCATCGAGGAGTCGCTCGGCGCCAAGGCCCGGTACGCCGGCGCCGACTTCCGCGACGTCGAGGCGCTCGGCAAGTACGCATCCTTCTAAGTGGACGGCTTACTGCCTGGCTGCCTGGCTGCCTGCTCGGCTGTGTTGGGATTGCTGGTTGCACCTCTTCACCCATCCCGTACGGAGCGCTAGTACGGTCGACACCCGTCGCAACCCTTAGGCCTCTGCGATCCCATTTGTCTCTCTAACTCAAGCAAAGCAAAAGCTCTTTTACCGCATGGTAAATTACCAGATCACTTGGTCAGCCGCCCCTTCTTCATGGTGCTCGCTTGTGAGCGGAAGGCCGAGTGCAGCACCGTGCCACCGTACACCTTGCGGCCCGGCGTGAAGCTCGTGTACTGGTCGGCATGTGACTGCGTTGGCGACCCGTAAGTCGCGAGCCACTGCTTGATGGACCCGATTGAGGGCGACGCAGGGCCTTGGCAGTCGTCGGTCCGGCCCGCATCTATCTTGGCCGTGAGCGCGTCAATCTGCTTCTGCAGGTGCGCGAGCTGCTCCTGCAGACGCTGCACCTCTCCGCTACGCTCGGCCGCCTTGACGTGCTCGGGCGATTCGTAGTAGGCGAAGTAGCCCGGCTGCTTGGACGCGCAGACGGCCGCCTCGAGGTTCTTGCACGTCTTGCGGGAGGTGTCGTTGAACCCACCGGGCCCTGTACGCACACGTAGGTATACACAAGACACGGTATGAGCTTCATGTAGCGTTGCGGGTCGTCAGTGGAGGTCGCAAATGAGAGAGCGCTTTACCGCTGAGCAGCTCGTTGATGCGGTCGGCCTTGGCCTTCTGCTGCGCCAGCAGCTCCAGCTTCTTCTTGACGAGCTCCGCCATCGCGTCCATGCTTGCGGTCGGTCGCCTGTCAGTGCACTGCAGCGGTGCGCGTAGTCGATCTTTGAGCACCTCGGGTGCTGCCATTTCCGGATGACCATCGAGGAGTCAAAACTTCAACTCGTCTTATCCGCCAGCGTCGAGTCCTGATCTGGCGTCCCACATGTGTATCTGGAGCGCGACACATTACGATTCACATGCACGTGTAGAGCGTGTGAAACACAGAGTGAGTGGTCCACACGAGCTGTTGACAGCACAGAGAGCGCTTGATCACCATGATGCGGCGGATGGCGTCGCGCGGCGTGTGCTCGGCGGCCGCGGGTCCGCTCTGGACGCGCGTGTACCAGCCCGCAGGCCACGCAGAAGCGTCGGCCGTGTCTGGCGCGGCGTTCACCGAGCTGCTGCGCAAGACCGGGCTCTCCGGGACGCCGCTGCGCTCGCTATACCCGCTCCACGACGGTATGCCCAACTCTAGCTCCACCTCCCTCGCTTTCCACGTGCCTATACTAACCACCAGCCTCTCACTCACGCAATCGCCAGGCATAGAAGCACGTGAGGGCGAGTTCCCGCTGGCTGTAGCGCTCTCTGGCGGCGGCGACAGCATGGCGCTGATGCTTCTACTGCGCGAACACCTTCTCCACCGCCGCATCCGCACTCCACTCCTCGCCATCACAGTGGACCACCGGCTGCGTCCGGAGAGCAGAGAGGAGGCGGCGCAGCTGGCCAAGATCTGCTCTGACCGCTGGGGCGTGC
Organism: Phytopythium montanum; assembly: GCA_023338065.1. Classification (NCBI taxonomy): domain Eukaryota; phylum Oomycota; class Peronosporomycetes; order Pythiales; family Pythiaceae; genus Phytopythium; species Phytopythium montanum. The sequence goes on from JAADXY010000349.1 coordinate 11,129, forward strand.
GCCACGTGACGCAGCAGTGTCAATGGAGCCAGACGCGGCCGGAGCCGAGGGCCAACAAGCTCGAGGAGGAGGCGCGTCGCTTCCGCTACGAGCTGCTGCGCGGCGCGTGCGCTCAGCATGGCGTGCGCTGCCTGTTTGTGGCTCATACACTTGGCGACCAGCTCGAGACGACGCTCTTCCGCTTGGGCAGAGCCAGTGGCGTCAATGGATTGGCTGGCATGAGCAGCGTCTCGACGTTCGTCGCCTCCGATGAAGATGAGGATAGCGGGCTAGTGATCGCGTCGGAGGAGGCGGCGGCCAGCAAGGCGGCGGTTCGACTCGTGCGACCGCTACTAACCGTGTCCAAGAATGAGCTGCGCGCGACGTGCAACCGATTCGAGCAGCCGTGGATCGAAGACCCGACGAACAACAGCCTCGCGTTCGACCGCGTCCGCATCCGCAAGGTATGTCAAGCACTGCCCCTGTCACTGAAATGAGGGGATCAGGATAATGACTGTTGTGGTTGCTGCAGGAGCTCGAGCGACTGGAGAAGGAGCGCGGACGATCTGTCATTGACCTGCTCGCTCGCTTCCAGGCGTCTGCTGCGGCCGCCAAGAAGGAGCTCTCCCGCGTCGGTATGGTCCGAGTCGCTTGCACCAAGAGTAATGCTCATGAAAGTGACTTGTCACTCATATGAATTAATGACTTCAGAGCGGCGGATACTGCGCAAGTACCTGGTCAAGAGCGAGCCTGGCCTAGTGATCCTACGCTCTAGCTTCCAGGAGGACCCGGAGATGTTCGACGAGCTGTGCAATCGCATATACTCGAGTCTCATCATGCGAATCGGCTCAAAGGACACACCACCACGGCTTGAGGCAGTCATCCGCCTTGTTCGAGACCTGGAGAAGCTCGATGTCGGCAAGACAGTGACTCTAGGAGGGTGCTGCGTACGTCTCTACGTCATTCGACCATCGCCTGGGTATACTCAACGCAAGTGAAGACTGACGCCCTTGTGTGGATATCGTGGCAGGTGTCGAGGAGAGCAAAGGGGCAGCATCTCCACTTCCGGTCGGAACGACCAACTGACAGGCGAACACGGCGCTCCGAGTCGATGGTCGACCTATAGACGTCTCAGACGTCGGTCATCGCGTCGGCTTTAATTAGAATGAGCGTGAACTCAACACAGTTGGCGGCCAGCAAGCAGTCTCGAGGATGAGTGATACTGGCGCTGACGATGACGACTGCGGCACTGCACTTGGCGACGGCAGCGACGCTAAGGACGAGAAGCTCAAGGTCGTCGTGCGCGTGCGTCCGCTACACAAGGGCGAGGTCTCCTGGGCCTCGAACGGCAGTGAAGCGGACGATAGTGGCGACCCATTGCAACCGCCACAGTCTGCTTCGACGCTCAAGAACTCGCTGCGCATCCAGGTGAGCTGCTTGTATCACTCGTGGAGTACCTCGTAGACCTCGTCATGTGGTCCTGACAGCTGGTTGTCGGGCAGAGCAACAGCATCGAGTGGGAGAAGCACGCGCACAACAAGATCCTGACGGTCGACGCCGTCTTTGATGGGGACGCGGGCCAGGACCAGGTCTTCCGCAGCGTCCAAGGTGAGCCGAGCTGACCGCCTTCTCTTGAGCACTGTGTGGACTTCGTGGCGTGACTGGGTGGTTTACTCCCGAGTAGACTGCGTCGATGGACTGCTGGACGGATACGACTGCAGCGTCTTCGCTTAGTACGCGCCACCTTACCGGATCAATCTCGACCTCCAAGGCGACTGACTGCTGCTTACTATGGCCTGCAGCGGCCAGACTGGCACGGGCAAAACGTATAGTACGTGCGCTCACTCTTCCCGACACTATCGCATGACAACTACGTTCATTACTCAAGCGCACGCTTTCCCACTCACCCAGCAATGAGCGGGTTAGAACCGTCAGACACGATAGAGACGAGCGAGTTCAGCATCCAAGAAGGCTACGGAGTCGTCCCGCGGAGCATCAAGCGGCTCTTTGAGCTCGTGGAGAGCGAGGCAACTGCGAGCGCGAGCACTTCGTTCAGTCTCTACTGCTCCTTCTTGGAGGTGACGACGCCTCCTCTAACCTCGACCATCCATACTACACTTACAAAATGTAACGATACCTATCGCCTGACAGATCTACAACGAGAAGATCTACGACCTGCTGGCTCCAAGCTCGTCCACGTCCTCAACACTTCAAGACCGACGACGAAGGGAGAACAACGCGGTAGTAACACACCGAGCGGGCTGGAACTCGGCTGCTCTTACGTCCAAGGACGCGCCGTCACTGCCTATCAGACAGAAGCTGGACGGCTCCGTCTTCGTCGATGGGTTGACCTCCAGGCAGATCCTCAGCCGCTCCGAGATGCTGCAGGCGTTCCGAGAGGTACAACGACCGCTTCTCTCTGTGCTTGTGTGTGTAGGTGGTAGGCTCTAACATTGGGAGTTGGGGTGGCAGGGGTCAGTGAACCGAGAGGTGCGGGACAACCTGTTCAACCAGCACAGCAGTCGCGGCCACTCCATCTTCCAGATCACACTACGAAAGGCCCAACAGCTATCCCAAGAGACTGAGCCCAGCAGTGCCAGTCGACAGTTAACGACGGTCAAGACTCGGTTCTCCCGACTCTTCTTCATCGACCTAGCGTACGTCCTAATCACCTTCTCTCTAGCTTTGCCTCTAGACCCGCCCAACTGACTTGAGTTGACTATGAAGCGGCTCGGAGAAGTGGCGACTGGACGGCTGCGCACTCAGCGACAAGTACGCGGCGGAGCTCTCGGCCATCAACAAGAGCCTCTCGGCCTTGACGAGCTGTGTCTTGGCTCTCGCTAGCCGGTCTCGGCTTCAAGCTCACGTTCCGTACCGCGACTCGGTACTCACGCGGTTGCTGCAGTCTTCGCTGCACGGAACCGGTCGCACGGCGTTCATTGTGACGCTCGGGCCGGCAGTTGAGAGCCTGGAGGAGTCGTTCTCGACGCTGAGGTTCGCTGAGAGACTGCGAGCGCTGCACTGCCGGCCGATGAGACGACTGGCGGTGAGTAGCGAGATGAACGGAGAGCAGCGAGGGTACTACGAGAAGCAGATCCAGAGCATGAGGGTGAGGAGGGGAGGAAGATGTGGGGTTTAGTATGCGGATAGCTGATGATGGCGTGGTTGGTGGTGGTGTAGATTGAGGTCAACAGGCTGCGGTTGCTGCTCAAGAAGGCGCAGCGTAAGGCGGTGGAGGAGGAGAAGGCGACGGTGGCGACTAGTGCGTTGATGGAGGAGAACCGACGGCTGAAGGAGCTGCTGGCTGAATCGCGCCGGCCGTCGGGCACGGAGAGGTGAGGTAGAGGTGTCGTCCCTAGTGTTCTTACGTTGCTTGGACTGACGGTTGGTGTAGTAGGGAGACACTACTGTCGACCGTGAAGGGAATGGGCTCGGCTGGTGTGGAAGACGGTGCGAGTTGGCAGCCAACCCCTCGACACAAGCAGTCGCCGGCTCGGTCAACGCCTGTCAATCCTGCAAAGCCCGGTTCGGAGGACAGCAAGAACCGCATCGACGACGCTTCTCCTTCTTCTCGTGACGTCGGAGAAGGCGGATCTACCGACGTGGACTCGTTGCAGCAGCTTGACAGCTTGGTCACTCAGTTGCAGTCGCAGGAGGCGCAACTGAACTGGATGCTCGAAGCGGTACGGTGCGAGTCTTCTTGACAACATTGTAGCAGTCGTACTAACTGCTTCAGGGTGTCATGAACAGGAGATGGAGGCTCAGAACACGACCAGCGGCGCGAGTTCGTCCCCAACTACCGACGAGCCGGCTCGCAGCACTGCGTCTGATACTGGTGAGCTCGTTTCTGGTATCCATTCGCGCTGTGAAACCTCACCATCGCGCTTACATTGCTTATGTCCAGCCTCACTGAACCCGCAGCGATCGTGGGCCGTCGAGAGGATGCTCCGGCGTCCGCTAGTCGCCGTACCAGCTCCACTTCGAGCCTCAACCATAGACAGCAGCGTCAGTCACGAGCAATCTGCTGCTGTCTACCGATCACCACCGCATCGATCGCTTGCGGAGCGTAGTGGCGCGCTGTCCAGCCGCTTAGACTACGTCTCGGCGTCTTCCAACCCACTGCTTCCAGCCCAGAGCACGTTCATCCTGCCTCTCAGCTCCAGACCAACTCCAAAGCCGATCGCCCTGCCGATCACAGTCGCGAGCCCTCCTCGTCGACCGCTTCAAGTGTCCGAGTCGACGGTACCACGTCGACCTCCAGCTCGAGAGACGACTACAGTCAACCAGAAGTGGACAAGCAGTGACAGTTCGAGTGAGAGGGATCGCTCGCGGTTGAAGCAGGAGCCTGGCAAGTCGGCCGCGATCCTCAAGCTCGTCGGTTCAGCTGACAAGACGGGCAAGTCGCGAGACGAGCTGGTCGACGAGTACAAGCGAGCTAGGCGAGCTGAGCTCGAAGCCATGATGCGGTCCATGTCACTAAAATGAACCGGTCTATTCGCCATGTTAGTGACATGCGTGAAGTGGCAGAGCTCCACATAGGTCGTCACCAAGCTCCAGAGGAGTCCAGAGGTAGTAGACGCCGCTACTACAAAGCCGATGAATCAGTTGGCGACGTCGACGATCGGCGGGAAGGGCTGCGCCTTGCTCACGACCAGGATCTTCTTCTGGTGGGACATATAGCCCTTGACGTAGCCCTTGAAGATGAGGTTGGTCAGCACGCACTCGACCTCGTCCATGTCTGTGGGCTGGCCGGTGACGAGCTGCAGCGCCTGGCGGAAGTCTTCCAGGTGGAGTTGGTGGTTCTGCCGGATCAGGTATCTGTTTTGTATGACATACAAAAGGTGTCAGGAATACTACTAGTATCGCAAAATACTACCGTAGTATCGACGGGTATGCTTGGGCGGACGTACACTTTCTTGAAGAGGTTGCGCAGCACGAGCAGGCGGAGCTTCTCGATCAATAAATAGACGCCCTGCTGGATGAACTGGTCCTGGTACCTGGCCAGGTACTCGGTGAACAGCCGCAGGTTGCCCGAGCGCACGGCGTCCGTGAGCCCCATGTACTCCTCGAGCGCGTAGTCTGTCGCGAGCTTGGGCGACGGCATGACGCCCAGCAGCAGCTTGACGGGCACGAGGAACTGCAGGATCATGCGCTTGTTGCGCGCCTTGCCGCGGTGGCAGTGCTTCCACGCGTAGTCGAGACACGCCTCGGCCTTCTGGTACTGGTCTTCGAACATGGAGATGCGGCCCACGTAGTACTGGTACGTCACCTTGTCGCCCTTGCTGAACTGCTCGAACGGCGGGAACGCCGGGCCCTCGACCGCGCGGATCAGGTTGCGGCACAGGTGGATCATGTTGAGCTTGAAGTAGATCTTGAAGAGCTGGTTCACGATGAACAGCGCGCCGAGCTTCTTGTTGTGCTCGGCCGGCGCGCGGTCGTTCGCCGCCATCGAGAAGCCCTTCTTCAGGTGCTGCTCCGCGCTCCGCTGCTCGACCGGCAGCGTGTTAATACTCGCCCATACTAGTATTTGATGCATGAATGAAGTAGTAGTGGACGGTGTACCAGGCAATCATGGATCTCGTCGCCGGCCTCCTCGGACGCCACGCTGTCCGCCTAAGGCACACAATTCGTAGCATTAGAAGCAGGCAGCTAGTATGCGCCATAGTATGAGGAGGACTCGCCTTGGCCGCGATTAGGCGCGTGTCGACCGTCAGCACGTGCAGGAAGGGGACGACCCAGTTGGTCTCCCCGCGGAAGACCTCCATGAACTTGCTGCGGCAGGCGTTAGGCGTCTGTTTGGCTGCATCTACAAGGAGGGAGGGACGTACATGACGGAGGCGATCTGCGCGGCGTTGGCCTCGGCGAAGGCGCGCGTCTCGACGTGCTTGCGCGCGAGCACGACGCCCGCGACGACCTCTCCCAGCGGCCCGAAGCGCGCGAGCTTGGGGCGGCAGATCTGCTCCACCTGCGCGGCCGACAGCGCGTCCAGCTCGACGTCCGCCGACCCGCGCGCGAGCGACAGCAGCTGCGCCAGCGAGGCGCCGTCCTTGTCCGCCAGCGCCGCGCACACGCGGTCCAGGAACGCCGCCAGCAGCACCATTCTCGTGCCGAAGTTCGTCCGTTGGGTTTTTGGCTTTGTTGGTCCCAATCGCATCAGTATCAGATCCCCTCAGGAATCAGAGAACCGCAGGAATCAGATCCCCATGTTTGGTGATCCGTAATCATCAACATTCTTGATTGGCTTGGCCGTCCGCATTGCAGTCAGTCAGTTGGCAAGTTGGCAAGAGCTCAAGACGCGGCCAGCGGAGACGATGGACGCCTTGCCGCTCGAATCCGGTACGAACGCCTCCGTCGCTATCATACCGACGGGCGTCCTGCTCTCCTGTACTCACTCGTGTGCTCGTTGCGTCGGTCTCAATGCCTGCAGACGTGCCGCTGTCGCTGCTCGTGCCGGACGCGCTCGCGTTCCTGGACAACACGGACGATGACAATGCCACCAACGGTGGAGAGCAGTCGCTGCTTCTTGGAGCAGTCGACGCGGCCGATCACTTGGACGCGGGCTTCCTGTCCGAGCTCCTGCCGCTCGAGCAGAGCGACGACACCAGTCCCGCGAGTCTGTCGGACGCTGTTGGCTCTTTGGCCAATGCGGAGCAGCAGGCAGGAGGGGGAACTGCTCGCGACCGGCGGCTGCAGCGTCGAGCGGTAAGCGCTCGCCTCTTCCGAGAGCGCAAGAAGGTAAGTCTGTTGAAACGAGTGTCGTGGTCAAGGCTCCGTCGTCTCATTCAAACACCTCATGGCTCCAATCAGAGCGAGATGGAGACGCTCCACAAGGAAGCCGTCGGTCTCAGCGTCCACCTGGAGCGCTTGCGGTCTGCCAAGAGGCCGCAAGGCACAGACGAGTGGGAGGAGCGAGCGCTACAGGATCGGAGACGGCTCACCCAAGCTGAGGAGCTGAATCGACAGCTCAAGCGCGCGCTCTTCAACCAGCGACGACTCGTGCGCGGCATCCTGGGCGTGCTGTCCAGCTCGCCCTTGCGCGACTCGGTGCGTCGTCTTGTTGCTATTCAGTGCTGTGTCTCGAGCTGACGCAAGGTTGGTAACATGGCAGGAGATGGACTTGCACCGCGTCTTACACACCTACACGCGGCTGGGCTCACGACCGCAAGGGCGGATCCGCGCCTTCAAGTCTGTCTGCAGCGAGTCGAAACTCGACCTGGCGCTCCAAGTCGTCGACCGCGAGACTGAAGGCATTCCGCCAAGCATATCAACGAAACGGGTTGAGACTCTACCAAAGGAGTGCGGCGTGACGACCACCGCCGTGCACTCGTTCCAGTCATCCGACGTCAACGAGATCTTCAGCGACGCGTACCTGGTCATCGTGGGCAACCAGTCGATGAAGAAGGGTCACACAGTGACGAACGTGCACCCGGAAGTGGCCAAGCCCGGCCCGACGATCCACTACGCCATCTCGGACGGCGTGTACACAAACTACAGCACGGGGCAGGCGTTCAACACCACGAGCCGGTCCGTGTCGTTCTACCGCGTCACGGACGAGTACGCGCTGCTGCTGTGGGACTTTGTGGACGTCGACGACCTGTACCCGGCGCAAGAGTCGATCCACATGAAGACGGACGCCGTCGGCGCGTACGTTGACCGCCTGAATGGATGACAAGTGTGATACTAACTCGCTGTTATTGTGTCCAGCTTGGTCGTGCGCTTGGAGGTCGGCGTTGACAACGTCGAGCGAGTTGTGTGCCGCTACGTGTGCACCAAGCTGCACCGACTGAACCGCGTGGCGGTGACCAGCAGCCTTGAGCACTTCATCCTCTCCGGCGCGCAGCATTGCACTGAGGGCAAGTTCCGGCACATTGAAGCGAACCACGCCGCTCGACAGCTCTCCGTCTACGTGTGAAGCGGCGGGGTTCTCAACGCCAATGTTACGCTCCGACTCGTTGCTTGAGCCAGCTTGAAGCCCACCACTTCGACTGGTTGCAACTCGCCAACAGCTCGCTGGCGTCGACAAACGTCGGGAAGGTCTCCGCGAACCACTCGAGAGCTTCAACCCGTCCAAAGTCCGCGCATTTCGTGGCCAGGTCTGGCGTCCACATGTCGGCAGGCGAGTGTTCATGAAGCCACAGCAACGCTTCCAAGTCCCCTCGAATAGAAGCATCGGAGATTGCGCGTCCTGTGAATCCCTCGGAGCGATTCTTGCTCAGCCATTGCAGAATCGCCAGGTCGTGAGTGTTGTCCATGGCGTCGGTCGTGCAGCCTTCAGTTCGATGCAAGTGCAGCCACTTGACCACGTCCAGGTGGCCCTCCATCGCTGCGATGTCCATCGCTCTGGATGTGCAGCCCTCGGTCCGGTGCAAATGCAGCCACTCGATCACATCCAGATGTCCGTTGCACGCCGCTCCATCCATGGCTTCAGTCGTACAGCCTTCAGTGCGGTTCTCGTGGAGGAACTGGACCACGGCCAGGTTGCCGTTGGCAGCAGCCTGGGTCATCGCTACGACGCTGCACTCGGCGTCTGGGCAGTTGATCTGCAGCCACTTGAGCATCTCGACACCGCCTCTGGTCGTCATCGAATCGAGTGACACGACCGCGAAGTCTCCGCTCCGATGATCAAACAGGTACTGCGCCACATCGACGTGGCAGTTCCCGACCGCGTGCGTGAATGCAGCGTCTAGGAAGCCATCGAACCGCTTCTGAGCGTGCAGGAACTTGAGAACGTCAAGGTGGCCGTTTCCTGCTGCTCCATACACCGCGCGAGTCGTCCAGCCGAGGCCCTTGGAAAACAGATACTTGAGTAGATCGAGATCCCCATAGATCGCCGCGAAATCCGCTGCTCGGTCGGTGCATCCTTCCCCACCATTGTCGTACATCCACTGCAGCAGCTCCATCTTCTGTCCATGGAAATGAGCCATTGTGTCCATATTGCTCGATGTGAGAGGCAGTACGCCCTTGGAGTGCAGGAACTTGACCATGTCGGCGTTACCGCTGAACACCGCAGTATCAGCCAAGTCGTTAAACTCGGGTATGGGCGTCTCCAGCATCGGGAACAGCCACTCGACGACGTGCAAGTGGCCTTTCCGAATCGCCCCTCGAACAACATCGACCACAGCCACGTTCCCACGGACGCTCAGCATCCACTGGAGCGTCTCCAGGTGGCCAGCCTCGCCCACCAGAACCAGCAAGCGATCCGTCAAGGCGTCCTTGTTGAACGCGTCGACGGTCTCGCCTGGAGCCAGACGCAGGCTGGCTAGCGCTCTGCCATAAAGCCACTGCAATGCCTCCAACTGACCGCTGGTGGCAGCCAGGGATAGGGCCGACGCGTCGACGCAGCACCCGAAACGCGTCACCAGGTGCTCCAATAGCGAGATGTCGCCTACGCCTGCAGCTATCGGCAGGAAACCCCGGGCTCGCGAGCGCTTGACGAGATGGTGGAGCGATGGATCGGCTTCCAGTTGGTCGAGGAGGTGCCGAGCTAGGTGCGTACACCCGCGTTGGATCGCTCTCTCAGGCGTCCACGAGGTCGGCGGCGCAAGGAACGAGGCGATGAGGTCGACGACTGGCGGGATCGCGGCCACCGCCGGCCTGGAGAGACACACGACGCGCGCACTCGTCACCACGATCTCCATGATGGTCGAGGCTGGTCGGAAGCTTTTCACAGTGTGCGGCAATAATGGGTGCATCATATTCTTCTGATTCTGAATGAATATGTATGTGTACCACACACAATATGCAACTTCAACGCGATCACGTGGATTTGCTACTTCGAAGTGCGGTGTGAAGCATGCTACGTGAAAGTACGTAGCATGCTTCCCTGCCTACTCCCTCGCTCTTAGGCTATGGCGCCGGCCCGCCGGAGACGCTCCTCTAGCTCTCCGGAGCGGAGCATGTTCTGCGTGTCGTCGTTGCCGCCGATGCTCTTGGCCTTGATGAACACATTGGGCACGGTGGCCTGGTGCGTCAGGCGGAAGAGGAAGTTCTGGATCGCCTGGCCGTCCTCGCGCAGGTCGAGCTCGAACACGACGGGGTTGGCGCCCAGGCCCGCGAGCGCCTCCTTGGTCTTCTTGCAGTACGGGCAGAACGACTTGCTGAAGAGCACGAGCGGGTGCTGGTTGATGGCCGTCCACACCGTGTCCTCGGCCAGCGTGCCCGACTTCTCGAGTGTCGGCCGCAGCTTTCCCATGCGCTGGAGCTTCTGCACCTCCTTGAGCCCGCCGACGTACTTGCCCTCGATGAAGACGGCGGGCAGCGCGGACTGCGGCACGCCCGTCAGCGCCTCGACCGCCTCGAACTCGTACGGGTGGTGTGCCGAGTGGCCGATCTCGGCCGTGCGCACCGACGTGCGCAGCTTGCGGAAGACGGCCTCGAGCTCCTTCTTCTCGGGGCAGTCGAGCTCCGAGATGATGATGACCGTGTGCGGCGTCTCGAGCACGTACCGGAAGTGCTCCAGGCGCTGCTGCACCTCAGGCGAGTCGTGCACCACGCGGTCCACCAGATCGACCGCGTCGAAGGCCACCTGTCGCTCGCGGTCCTCCTTGGACATGAACCCGACGCCCATCTTCTTGGACGTGTGCTCGATCGTGTGCCACCCCGAGACGACGCGGCCGAACGCAGTGTACCCTGGGTCGTCCTCCGTCGGCTGATTCGTCGCCGCTGAAGTGGAGGGGGAAGATGTCAACAAGGAGCTCCATAGAGTGATCAAGACAGTAGCCAAGCACGCACTGTTGTCGTGGAGCATGATGGCGAACTCGGTGCTGCCCGAGTCCGACTTCTTGCCGCGCGCCATCACCACCATGCGCTCCGTGCTCGGCAGGCTGTGCGCGTATCACACTCCCGTGAGTCTCGTGCCTCTGCGACATCATACTGAGAGGACAATAACATACCTGTACTCGACCGGGAGCTGGCCGAACGGCGACGGCTTGTCGTAGAGGAAGCCGCCGCCCTGCAGCACGAACTTGGGCTCGTTGTGGTAGAAGCCCGCGTCGGTCGTGTAGAAGCCCGAGTCCACGAGCCGGGTGAACATCTCGACCGTCTTGGGCGCGTGCTCCGGGTACAGCTCGACCGTGAACGTGCCTGCTCTCCACACACACAAACGCCAACACGTCAGCGCTCGCTCGGCCTGCCACGTGGCACTTCCGAACACCCTCGACGCACCTAGCTTGGTGGAGAACTGCACCATGGTCTTGTTGTAGAAGGGCGTGCTAAGCGGCGGGAAGCCCGTCGAGCCCGAGAACTGGTACACCTGCGCCAGCACCATGAGCGCGAAGATGCAGAGCGCGCCGTACACGAACGGCGCGCCGAACCAGCTGCCCGCCTTCGCCTTGGCCTTGGCGCGGTTTGCCGGGCTCTGGCGCGTCGCACGCGCGCGCGGGGCCGAGCTCACGGGCCCCGCGGCCCTCGGCGACACGGCCGCGACCTCCTCCAGGTCCGCGTCCGACGTGAAGCGCCGCTTGCTGTTCATGCCGTCGTCGGCTCCTTTTGATCGCTCGCTACCTTCTTCCCTCGCTTCTGACTGTCAAAGTGACGACGACAGGCAAATAGTGCATGGTGAGATCTACAGTCTTTTTAGATCCCACCTCCTTCGAATAACCTCACATATTGAATACCTTACCATTTCGGATGAAGTGGTTGAACAGAATTAACTGTTCCTTCAACTTATCTATATCCTGATCAATTTTATGAGAACCATGCTGGCTGAAAACGGAGGATTGACTGTATTTGCATTTTCACCAGTATATTTATCAGGAATTACAACAGTAATAATTGTAATAAACGGCTGTATGAATCGCGTAGTAGTGGGCGTTGAAGCTGACCTCGACTTGGCAGGTCAGGTCAGCCGACGTGGAGGTGGCTGTGGTCGAAGAACTGCTTGGTGCTGGCGCCCTTGGGCGTGGGCTTGTTGCCCGAGACGTCGTCCGCGCCTACTCCAATCGCCTCGGACGTGAGCATGAAGGGCCCGTTGTTGCGCTTGAACTGCGAGTTGCCGGCGCGCATGGAGTAGAAGGTGTCTCGGTGCGACTTCTGGTTGAACTCGGTGTTCTGCGACCGGCCAATGTCGAAGAGGAACTTGGTTTCCTGCAGGCCCTCGGGGAACCGCCGCGCCGCGTTGAGCTCGTCCAGCGCCTCGAACTGGTCCGGCAACTCGCCCTTCTTCTGCTTGTCCAGCAGCTTCATCTCGGTGCTCAGCGTCTCGCGGTACTGCTCCGTGCGCACGTGGCTCATGAACTCGTCGCGCCGACTCGCGTCCTTGGACCCGAACCCCGACTTGCGCTTGTCGAACGGCTGCGTCGACAGGTACATGCTCTTGTCCTGCAGCGGGTCCGACGCGTACGTCTTCTTGGCAAAGTAGCCCGACCCATCGCACGTGTCCTTGGGCGGCACCGTCTGCACCTGCTTGCCCTTGTGCCGCGAGTTCTTGCCTGTGTCAGGGAGGTTGTCAAGGCGAGCTATCAGTCTCCAAATCCGCATGCGGACTAGTACTTCAAACGTATGAATTCAACCTTCGACCAGGTGCGGGTCGCGGTACGGGTCGCCGATCGTCAGGTAGCTCTGCACGAGGTTCTTGTTGAGCACCTTGGTCGTGTACATGGCTGTCTGGCTGCTTTGCGGAGGCTGTCGCCTTCTCGACCGGGCTGCGATGCAATTGAGAATGCGCAGCGCCGCTCGGGGACTTCGGTGTGGCCCAGTGGATGCTCGAGTCGAGGACGAGGGGGCTTGATCGGGACGACAAAACTCCACGGTCGGTGATCTTATGAAGGCGATGTGAGTGAGGGATGCATGCTGTTGAAGCGCGTCGGTCTAAGTATAGCAAGTGTTGGCTCGTCGATCCAGCAATGTGGTCTGATGAGAAGGATTCCATCCAAGTTTAGCATCCGTGGGGTTGGTCTCGACATGCTAATCCACAGTTTGGCCAACGCAACAAGCTCTTCTCTGAGGTGTATCACCGTCTTTCGAGTATCAGAGCCACTCGTTGCGGCGGGCAATGAGGTACTGATCCGGCGTGGGGACCGTGTACTTTGGCTCGACGATGGCGTCGATGCGTGCGCGGATCTCCGGCGTGATCTTGTCCACGAACTCGAGCGCGTCCAGGTTCTCGTCCAGTTGCGAGAGCCGCGAGGCGCCGAGGATGACGGTCGACACCTTGTCGTTCGAGGTGCACCAAGCGATGGCAAGCTGGGCGATCGTGCAGCCGATCTCCGTGGCGATCGACGCGAGCTGGTCCGTCTTGGACACCTTCTCGTCCAGCCCTGGCGCGTTGAACCGGAAATAGAACGGGTTGGCCAAGCGGGAGTCCTTCAGACAAGACGACAACGGTCAGACTGGCATGAAGCGAGTGATTCCGCTTGGCGTGTCGTACCTCCGGGATGCCCTTGCTGTACTTGCCGGACAGAACTCCGCTCGCCAGCGGCGACCACGTCGTGAGGCCGAAGCCGTACTTCTGTTTGTTCATCAAGAGTTATAGGTTAGAAGAGGCTCGTCGATACCAGTAATGACTTGATAATGCCCAGTCGCTCACCTTGTAGAGGATGTCGTACTCGGACTCGACGCGCGAGCGCTCCAGGATGTTGTACTGTGGCTGGTCGAACTCCTGAAAAGAAGAGCAAAGAGCAAGTGTATCGATCAGCGTCATCGTCACAGCGTTGACGGTGCAAGGGCATGCAACCTACCGGTCGGATGAGCCCAAGACGGTCCGCGATCTCGCACGCCTCGATGATGCTCTCGGCGCTCCACTCACTGGTTCCCCAGTAGAATGCCCAGCCCTGGTCGATCACGTAGTTCATGGCGCGGACCGTCTCTTCAATAGGAGTGCGCGGGTCCGGGCGGTGGCACATGATCAGGTCCACGTAGTCCATCCCCAGGCGATTGAGCGACGCCTTGGTGCCTTCCACGACATGTTTGCGGCTCAGCCACTGGCTGTTGGGCTTGGCGCCGTCCGCGATCATGCGCTTGGTTCCCCAGCAGAGCTTGGTGCTGATCACCAGGTCCTCACGGCTCCATACTCCGCGCTCGATGCCCGTCTTGACGATGCGGCCCAGCGCCTCCTCCGACCGCCCCTGGTTGTAGATCTCGGCGCAGTCGAAGAAGTTGACGCCACGCTGGAACGCGCGCTCGATGATGGCGTACGCCGTCTCGAACTCGGTCTGCGTCTCGATGGCGACCATGGTGCCGAACGAGAGCTGTGAGACGAGCAGCCCCGTGTTGCCGAGGAAGCGGTACTTCATGGCGGCCTTGGCGACGGGAGCGGTGGCAGCCATTGTCAGGCTAGCGACTTGGTCTTGCAACGGAGAGGCGAATTCGATTGTGGATTGCCAGCTGTGCGTGCCATTGCGTGGATGCCATTGCCATGAGGATGTCCGCATGAGGGGGGGGTGAACTTGCAGCTCGATTCAGTAAGCTCTTGCGGTACAAGCTTGTAATTGGTAGAATACACTGATTTAAAATGATTTTCGCGGTTGAAGGCTTGTTGACGAGCTCTGCATGTTGACGAGTTCTACGCGTTGACGAGTTCGGCATGATGATGGTGTCCTCAGCATGATCGACGGTCGACGAGCGGTAGGATGCGGTCCTTGTCGGCTAGTCCTTGGTGGCGATGGTGCGGACTTGGCGTCGACTACCAAACACTCACAATCAGTGTTGCCAGTTCGAGCTCAAGTCGCTCTCTCCACCGCTCCTCCCTTCGCCTTCAAGCCTCGTCGCCATGGCCTCCACGACGACCACCACAGAAGCATCCACGCCCAAGATGACGTACCGCTTCCTCGGCAACACGGGTCTGCTCGTCTCTCGGCTGTCGTACGGCACCTTCGTCACGTTCGGCACGCAGATGGACTTTGACAAGTCGTACGCGCTGTTCGAGCGCGCGTTCAAGCTCGGCATCAACTTCTACGACACGGCCGAGACGTACGCGGACGGAGACGCCGAGGTTTTCCTGGGCAAGGTCGTGCAGATGGGCGTCGAGCGCGGACTGTGGACCCGCGAAGACCTCGTGATCAGCACCAAGATCTTCTTCGGGACCAAGCTCGGCAAGGGTGGAGAGACCAACCCGAACGGCATCGGTCTCAGCCGCAAGCACATTGTCGAGGGGACCAAGGCGTCGCTCCAGCGGCTCGGACTCGACTACGTCGACCTGCTCTTCTGCCACCGTCCGGACCCGTTCACGCCCATGGAGGAGACCGTCCGCGCCATGAACTACGTCATC
>JAADXY010000350.1:0-26311 GCA_023338065.1 Phytopythium montanum
CCCCCCCCCTTCATCAAGCGGCGGGTTGTCGCTGAGCGGCGCTGGCGGTGACGTGAGCGTGTCAAGTGGCGACTCGACGAGCGGCGTGTCCGGTGCTGTGTTGATCTCCAGCGGCTCTAGCGGCGGCATCAGCAGCGTGCAGGGCGACAGGAGCAGCGGCAGCAGCAGCAGCAGCAACTTCACGAGCAGCTTGTCCACCAACAGCTGCTGCATCAACTGGCCCAGCAGCAACAGACCATACGTGAGCAGATCGAACAGGTCGTCGCCAAGCAGCGGCGGCTGCATATTCACCAGCAACTGCATCACCAACTCGAGCTGCAGTGTCAGCAGCACGAGGCGCTTCAACACCCACTTCCGCATGCCGTGGGCATGACACCATTGGCGACGACGACTCAGACGCCTCCTCTGCCCGTCCGACCACAGTCGCCAACGCCATGAACGCTTCCGCGGTTAAGTAGGCTGGCTACGAACTGCAGCTAGTCGGCGAACACAAACACGGCCTTTTGCGTATCAAGCCCGTCCTTCTTGGTCTGCATCTGCAGCATGCTGTCTGCCCAACAAGGAGCATCCGAGTGCGAGTGCGAGTGCGCCAGCGCGTTCGACGTGACGATGAACAGCGCGCGGACGACGACCGTGACTGGCGCCGCGGTCGGGGTGGCTGGCAAGGCGAAGGAGGCGCCCCTCGAGGCAATGGCGCTGGGCCGGGTGCGCCAGTGCCCTGAGTCCACAACGAGACGTCGTGCGGCAGCTCGTCCAAAGCGAGCGAGTTCCGGCATTTCTTGGACCGCGACGAGCTGCCTCTGTCAATTTCGGCGCCGCGTTTGGGCGGCTCGCGGCGAGTGACGTGGACAGCCGGCGGTGACGACCCGAGCGACGCCCTGGCACTCTGGCTGCCACTTTGCCTCGGAGACGTCCCCGTCCGTCGTTCGCGTTCGACGCGAGCATGGTGCTCTTGGAGCTGCTGGCCGTGTGCGACGGCGTAGTGCCGCGCTGAGCGACAACTACTACTATACTGCGCTGCTGCCGCGCTGCAACTTCCGACAGGTCTCACACCTGGACTTGGGCGACGAGCGCGCTCGAGATGCTCGAGACCTACGACCCGCCAGAGTCGCACACCGTCATCCAGCAGTACATGCCCACTTACCAGCGCAGCTAGCCGTCGAGCGCTGTCCATGGGCAAGGGAATGACAGGCTCGCATGCATCCGAGGCCGTGTTCAACGATCTGTCTGTCTCTCTCTCTCCCAGCCGAACGCCTGCCTCCACTCATCCGTCCTTGCGCTTCACCGCCTTGGTGTCTGGCACCAGGCACGCGCTGACACTCACATGCGCGAGCGCGGGTGGCGGTAGCCGCGCATCTCGATGGGCAGCGAGGTGGCGACGAGGTCGTCGAGCCCGTGGATGCCGTACTTGTTGGGAGCGCCGGTGCGCCAGAGCTCTCGCGCGTTGAGCTGTCCGTCGGGCGTGAGGAACTCGACGCCCATGTGCTGCTGGTGCCAGCGGATCATGAAGTCGATGCGCGGGGTGGGCAGGTTGCCCAGCATCTCGGCCATGTTCTTGAGGATGCAGAGCCCGTACGGCACGTCTTCCCAGAAGAGGCGCGACTGCAGCGCCGGACGGAAGGCGCCGGGCGAGACCTCGTCCAGTGGCGTGGCGCAGCCCGCGTAGCCCAGGTTGGAGCGGAAGATCTGGCGCAGTGACGACCGGTCGCTCACGTCCTCGCCGTAGTGCTTGATGACGCGGTCGCCCATGGGCAGCACGTCGGACAGGTCGAGCGCCGGGAAGCGCTGCAGCAGGGCCTGCTTGATCTGCTGCAGCTCGTTGTCCAGAATGGACAGCTGCTCGGCCGAGAACTCGTCAAAGTCGGCGTCTGCGGTGGATGGGGGAGCGGGAGCGGAACAGTTAGTCGCCCATCGGCCCCACAGGGCAGCCAACCGAGCGAGCCAAACAACAGATACACGCACAGAGGGTGAGGCCCTCACGCGCCTCGAGCTCCTGGCGCGAGTACGTGCGGTGGCCGTCCCAGTCGCGGAAGATGGCGTAGTAGCGCGCCGGGTGGATGATCTGGTTGGACGGCGTGAGCGTCAGGTTGAGGAAGTTGGCCACCGTGCAGCACGGGATGTCGAACAGCGCCTCCATGAGCTGCGCGGCCTCCTCGCGGCGCTCCACCGGGTAGCACGCCACGTACAGCCGCTTCTTGGGGCCGATGATGCGCGCCTTGTGCCTGTGACGGCAGTGTCAGCTCCTTCACGCTCGCTCACAGACACACCACGGACATCGAACAGCGCACGCACCCGTACTCGTACGCCTTGCAGATCCACGGGATGTTCTGCAGCCCGAAGAGCTGTCGTCGACACAGGCATGGAGGTATATCGAGAGAGATTGGGTCAGTCAGTGCGTGCGCCTCCGAAAGCGACAGCAAAGACCGCACACGTACCAGGTCGAGGTCTGCGAGGCCATCTTCGCCCAGCGCCTTCTTGACGGCCCAGTCGAAGCCGCCCTGCGCGAAGAGCGCGCCGAGCTTGGCGCCGCGCTTGAGGTGCGGCGCCACAGCCACCAGGATGTCCGGGTGCGCGTTGGCTGGCGCGGCCACGATGACCACGTCGGCGTCCGGGATGGCGTGCTTGGCGTGCTTGGAGACGAGCGCCAGGCGGCCCACGAACGCGCCGCGGTGCTCCCAGCTGCTGCCAGCCGTGGACACCTCGACGGCGTCACCCCAACGCTCCGGGTGGCGAGTCAGCACGTGCACACGCACGCCCTTGTGCGCCAGGTAAGCCGCCGCCACGTGCGCGCCGTTGCCGCCGCCGCAGATGGCCACCGTGCCCAGCTTGGCGCCCGCCGAGGCCACGTGGAGGTCCAGCTGCGCGCGCGCCGTCGCCACCGAGAGCGTCATGGCTGGGTAGGAAGGGGAGATAAAGGAAAGGGGTGGAGCCTGAGCGTTACGGTCAGATGACTGGGCAGGCTCAGAGTCCGTCGGGCGGCAAGCGATCGAGCGGCGGGGCGCGGCAGCAGCAGATGGCTATGGAAGGGGGAGAATGGGGACGCACCTTGAGGAGGCGGGGGTGAAGGATGCGGTGCGGCTGCTTGGGGGGAGATCCGCGACTGGCAGGCGCGTGGTGGCACGCCGCGTCTACGACGACCAGACCTGGCGGTAGAATATGATATTCTATCGAATAGCATGAGTGAGCATTAGTCTGTTTGATAGGTTCAATACTTTGATCCGACCAGCAAGTGTTACGACCTGTACAACTCGATTGGGTTCCTGTCATTGCCGCTTCGCCGAGTACAGTGTCGACCAGACACGCACAACGTTCATGATCGATCTCACTTAGTTCAGAAGCACCTGCGCCTTTTGGTGGGTCTCGGCCGTGACGCGGATGGCGAACAGCTCCGTGAGCTCGTCCTTGCTGAAGGCGAAGGCCACGGCGCGGTCGATCTGCTCGATGGCGCGCGCGTACTCCTGCATGGCCAGGTAGACCTGCGCGAGGTGGCAGTAGGCAAACTTGGAGCGCGGGCACATCTCGACGGCCTTCTCGAACAGCGCGAGCGCCTGGTGGCCGAACTCGGCCCCCTTCTGCACCAGCAGGTTGCCCTGGTTGATGTACGCCATCGGGTACGACGGGTCCAGCGCGATGGCCTTCTCGAACGCCTCCTCGACCGTCTGCAGCGCCACCTGGCTGCCCGGCGCCTGCAACATCTGCATGTACGTCTCGCCCAGGTAGTTGTAGATCTCGGGCACATCCGGCGTGATGCGCGCCGCCGTGCGCAGGTACTCGACCGCGCCGTCAAAGTTGCCGTGGCGCGCGTGGGTCACGCCCAGCTGGATGTACGCCATGGAGAAGTCGGGCGAGATGCTGATGCACTTCTCCAGGTCCTTGAACGCCAGCGACGTCGCCGCGTCCTGCCCGCTGCCCGACAGGTCGATCGAGTGCAGCTGGCCGCGGTGGAAGTAGGCCGTCGAGCACTCGGGCTTCTCGGCCAGCGCCAGGTCGAACCACTCGAGCGCCTTGGGCAGGTCCTTCTGGTCGAAGCACAGCCCGCCCATGCGGATCTTGGCGAAGATGGACTGCGGCTTCTTCTCCAGCGCCGCCTCGAAGCACTGCTTGGCCAGCTCGAATTCGCCGCGCAGGTGGTGGTACGTGCCGTTCTCAATCTGCGCCGTGTAGAACGCCGCGTCCTCGGCGTGGACCACCTCGCAGGCCGCGTCGAACTCCCTCGCGGCCGCGTCGTACTGCTTCTCCTGTTTGAGCGCCAGCGCGCGCAGCGTCATGAGCTTGCCGCGCTTTTCGCGCGTGTTCTTGCCCTGGCCGAGCGCCGCCAGCTCGCTCGCGTACTCGTCCGACGCCTTGGCCGCCACGAGGTCGTTCTCGTCGTCGCTCGGGTGGAAAGACGAGTAGTACGACGTCACGAAGAACTGGTCCGGCAGGTACCGCTTCGGGTTCTGCTTGTTCTGCTGCGTGTCCGCGATCTCCTTCTCCGTGATGGCCGAGTGGATGCGGCTGATCTCGACCGCCAGCGACTCGTCCACCTGCTCCTGCCGCTCCTCCGAGATGACCAGCAGGCACACGTAGTCCACCAGCGCGCCTTCCAGGTCGCCCACGGCCGCCTTGGCCTTGGCGCGGCGCAGGTACGACTTCGGGTGGCGGTTGTCCAGCTTGAGCGCCTTGGAACAGTCCGTGATGACGCTCTGGTGCCGCGCCAGCTTCTCGAACGCCGCCGCACGGTTCGAGTACATGACCTTGACGTTGCGCGCGTCCAGCGGCTCGGCCTGCTCGCACTTGGCGATCGCCAGCGAGTACAGCTCCACCGCCTCCTCGTACGCGCCGGCCTTGTACTTCTTGGTCGCCAGCGTCGCTTCCTCCTGGCCCACGTTCACTGGGGCCGCCGGCGCTCCTGTTGTTGCCCCAGCCGATGGCTTCGTCTGCCCCACCGGCACTGGCGCTGGCTCGGCCTTGGGGGGCCTGGGAGCGCCGTGCGGAGCCGCCGCGTGCACTGGGCCAGCCGCGTCCTTGGCGTCCTTGCCGCCCTTGGCGCGACGCGAGGGCTGCTCCTCGGCGTCGCTCAGGCGCTTGCGGTAGACACCGAAGAGCAGGATGGCGCTGATGGTGGTCAGCGAGGCCGCCACGAAGGCCAGCTGCATGAGCGCGCGCCGCTCCATGGGTGTCCCCGTCGCTGGGCAAGCCGCAAACAAACGCTGAGCTGCAGGTGAGCTGCAGGCGCTGGGCTATGGGCTATGGGCTATGGGCTATGGGCTATGGGCTAGGCTAGGCTAGGCTAGGCGCTACCTCCGTCGCGGCTTCTCTGGCCACCGGCGCGGATCGGAATCTAAGGCAGACATCCCATCGAGCCTGCTGGTGGTCCTCGACCCCACGATGATAGGATGACGGCTGGCGCTCTGATTCGGCAACTCGAACGTCCTTTTCCGATACGATTGTATCCAGGAAACGGCATCACGTTGCGCGATCAGGGGGTAATGGTGCGTAAATACGCAGTGCCGTTGTCGACGACGCGTCGTGATTGGACAAATTTGGCTTAAACACTGTTTATAAGAGGTTTAGGATGTCCTTCAGTTGGATTGGCTAATACATGTGTCAAGATCTCGTTTGATTGGCCAATATTAACCGTCAGCCAACACAGGTTGAGAACCACTGGCTGCCACACTGGCAGCGCGGCGCCAGCCAACCACAGCCAATCGGCGCGACGCTTTGGACGTCAAGGCTTCGACTCGAAGAAGCGCAGGGCCATTCCCCGAACTTCTCTCGAGTAGTGGCAGTGATCCATCGGTCGTGAGCCTCCCCGAGTTCCTCCCTCCCCCACTCTCCGCCTTCAAGATGACCGACGCCGCCGTGAACCCGAAGGCCTACCCGCTGGCGGACGCCAAGCTGACCGTGAGCATCCTGGACCTGGTGCAGCAGGCGACCAACTACAAGCAGATCAAGAAGGGCGCCAACGAGGCCACCAAGACGCTGAACCGCGGCATCTCCGAGTTCATCGTCATGGCCGCCGACACGGAGCCGCTCGAGATCCTGCTGCACCTGCCGCTGCTGTGCGAGGACAAGAACGTGCCGTACGTCTTCGTGCCGTCCAAGGTCGCGCTGGGCCGCGCCTGCGGCGTCTCTCGCCCGGTCATCGCCGCCTCCATCACGTCCAACGACGCGTCGCAGCTGGGCCCGCAGATCCAGAGCATGCGCGAGCAGATCGAGCAGCTCCTAATTTAAGTCGGTCCTGCGGTCGGAGAGCGCCTCGACGAGACTCGCGGCTGACACCTCCTCTGTTCTCTAGCTCGCGCGAGGGCGACAGCGCCAACGCCAGTGTCTTCCCACTCGAATACACCATATAGCGGCTCCTCGCCCATGAGCACCCACCTCCCATCACGTTCTCTGCTGACTGTTGTCCATGCATCGTCTGGTGCCATGTCATGTATTGCCTGCCGTATACCACCAAGCTGCCTCGGATCACTGCCTAAGACGCGTCCATCAGCACGTACTCGCGCGTGCTGTCGCCGAACTGCAGCACGTCCTTGACGCGCAGCTCCACGTAGCGCGCGCCGCCGATGCGCTGGCCGTTCAGCCGCGTGCCGTTCGTGCTGTTCAGGTCCATCACGTACGGCCGCACCTCCTGCACCACGTCCAGCCCGTCCGCCGACTCGCGCTGGAGCAGCCGGAACTGCAGCACCGCGTGCTGCTTGGAGCACGACGCGTGTTCCGTCAGGATGTCCGCCACCGCCTTGTCGCGGCCCACGAGGAACGCGCTCTTGCGGTGCACGTGCAGCGTCTCTGCCCGGTCAGCCACAGTCACAGGCTCCGTCAGTCACTGCCCACACACAACCACAACCAACCAGCAAGCCTCGCTATGGGAGACGCAGACGGCTGCCCACCCACCGATCAGCGCGTCCTTCTTGAACACGTAGAGGCGGTAGCGCTTGGCGGGCCGCCGCGCCTCCGGCGGCTCCGACCACTTGAGCACCACGCCGTTCTGCACGTTGCCCGTCGCCTGGTCCTTGGCCAGCGCGCCGCTCAGCCCAAAGTTGGGCTTCTCCACGGGCTGCGCGGGCTCCTGTTCGCCCTCGGCCGCCTCCGCCTCCTCCTCCTGCTTGCCCCACCTGCAGTGCCAACACTCGATCAGTCGGTCGGGCGGACCGCTGCCTGCTAAAGCTAAAAGGCAACGCGGACTCACTTGACCAAGTGCGTAAAGTCGCGCGGCTTCTTGCCATCGCCCCGCGTCCGTGGCGGTGGCGGTGGCGGCGATGGGGCTCCGCGTCGCGCCTCCGGCTCGGCATCGCGTCGGTCTCTCGAGTCGTCGCATCTCCTCCGCGCTGGTGCCGCCGACTTGGAGCGGGAGCGAGAGCGGGAGCGAGAGCGAGAGCGAGAGCGAGAGCGAGAGCGAGGCCTGTGCGCACGCTCCCTCCTGGGCGACTGCCAGCGGCTGCGGCGCACGCGCGGAGACGCCGACCGAGAGCGAGAGCGGCGGCGCGGCGGCGGACTGCGACCCATGCTGACCTTCGAGCTAACAATGCAGGGTGACGGTTTGTCTGGTGATCAAATACCGGTTCATCGCCGGTATCTCCAAGCTTGTCAAAGATCGAGGACACTCGAGTCAACCCAACCATGAACGCCGCCTCGCCGCCGCCGCCGCTGCCGCCGCCGCTGCCGCCCACGCCGCACCCGGACGATGCGCCACTGGTTGCTGCTCCCCCGACCGCAGAATCCCCGACCGAGCCGGAGCTGACGCTGCTGCTGCGCGCCGGCCGACTGCCCGAGGCCGCGGCCTTCCTGCGCGCCGCCGACTCGGAGCAGCTGCGCGCCGAGGTGGCGCTGGCCTGCGCGGCGCTGCCGCTAGCGCCCTCACTGCTGCTGCGCTGCATCGACCTATTAGCCGCCTCGTCCGCCAGCTCGGTGCGCCTCCCCGCGCTCCGCTGCCCTGCAAACCGCCGCCGCCACTGACCCAACGCTTGTGCCATGCCTGCCCGACCGCAGACACGCCTGCCACTGCTGCTGGAGCCTGTAACGCAGTGCGTGACGCCCGCGTTGCAGGCGCAGCTGTCGCCCGCCGACCAGGCGTTGGCCGCTGACCTGCTGCCGCGCGTGGTCGCCGCCTGTCGGGCTCTACAGGCTGCAGCGTTCGCGCGTGCCTTCCGCGTCGACGGCGAGCGCGTGGTGGCCTTCGTGCGCGCCGAACTGCTGCCGCGCGACGCCTTTGCGGCCGTGCAGCTGCTGGACGCGTTGCGACTCAAGCGCGCCGTGCCCGCGGCCGACGTGGTGCAGCACGCGCTGCTGCAGAGGGAGGTGCGCGCCGCCGACCTGTTCATCAAGGGTGCCAGCCGCGAGGACCGCGTGATGTACGTGCAGCGCCTTGTGTCTTGCAACACGAGCGACAAGATCGTCAAGAAGCGCATCGCGCAGCTCAAGTTGGACCCGAGCGAATTCCCAGAGTACCTCAAGCGGTGCGTGGGTGGAGTGCTCATCGCGTCCGTCGCGTCCTCTGGTCTTGATGCGACTGACGGCCTCTATCTCTCTGATGGCTCTCGCAGCAAGCAGTACGGCGCGCTGCGCTTCATGCTGCACTCTGGTCAGTTCGACGACGCGCTCACGTTCGTCGAGCACGAGGACGCGCTCAAGAAGTACGCGTGCCAGACGCTGGTGCGCAGGCGCGGCCCAGCAGACGCGGCCACCCGCCAGTTCGTCTTCCGCGCGGGGCTCGCCGAGCTCTTCCCGCAGGTGGACGTGTCGGGGCAGGCCGCGCTGGCCTTTCAGCTGGACGGCGTGGCCGATGGCGACGATGCAAACGCAGACGCCGCTGCGGCCACGTACCTGTCGCTGGACGCCATGATCGGCGACGCCAACCTGCACTTCGTCGACTCGCCCGAGCAGCTGCGCGAGTGCGTGGCGCACCTGCGCGAGCACAGCGTCGTGGGCTTCGACTCGGAGTGGAAGACCGTGCACGCGGACGCGACGACTGGCCGCACGCACTCCTTCTGCGCCGTGCTGCAGCTGGCGACGCGCGAGAAGGCCTTCGTGGTGGACCTGCTGAGCCTAGGCCCGCACGGCGCCATGCTGCGGCCTGTGCTGGCGTCCGACGACGTCCTCGTGCTCGGCTTCGACACGCGCGGGGACCTGGGTGCCGTGCGCTCGCTGCTCTTCCCGGAGGGTGGCGGCGAGGCGGTCGCTATCGCCCGGCTGCTGGACGTCCAGGCCGTCGCGCGCAAGCTGCTCGCGCTGGGGCTACCAGCCAGGGCTGGCGCTGGAGTCAGCGGCGGGGCTGGAGACGCAGCGAGCGCAGACGCCGGGAATGCGGAAGCTGCGAGGGAGGCGTTGGTCAGCGCCGAAACCGCCACTGCGGACTCCAGCAACTCAGGCGACGCGCCGGTCGCTGCCCCCGCTACAGGAGAACAGCAGGCGCTGGCGGGTTTTAGCGAGGGCGGCAAGCCCGCGGCGCAGCGCGGCAAGAAGAAGAAGCGCGGCGCGGCGACGTCGGCCACGTCCGTGGCGCTGACCAGCGTCGCCGACTTGTATCTGGGCAAGCCGCTGGACAAGCGCCTGCGCATGTCAGACTGGACCAAGAGACCGCTGACGCCAGCGCAGATGCGCTACGCGGCGCTGGACGCGCTCGTGCTGGTGCACATCCTGGACAAGATGCGCGAGACGCTGCCGCCGGACGCGCTGGAGGCCGTGGTGCGGCGCTGCACGCAGAAGAACGTCAGGTGAGCGAGTGTCTGTCTGTTTCTCGGTCTCCTGGTCGGTTTCTCGACACGTCGGTCAGCGTGCCGTTAGCGCGGTCGGGGCGTAACACGATCGCGTCACTCGCTCATGAAGCTCATCAGCGCGTCGGCGAACTGCACGCTCTCGCCCTCCGCCCCGCCCTCGGCTGCGCAGAAGACGTGCTGCTGGACGGCCGGCGGCAGCGCCGTTACGCGCAGGAAGACGTCGCCCAGCCGCCGTCGCAGCTCGTCGCGCTCTTCATCCGTCGTGCGCAGCTGCCGCGCCAGCTCCTGGAGCTCTCCCTCCACGCGGAACGTTTTCTCGCCCAGCTCGACCTTGAGCGCCGCCACCTGCTCCTGCAGCGCGCGCTCCTTGTCCTCGGCCGCCTTGATGGTCGCCGCCAGCGTGTCCACCAGCTCGGCGCGGCTGGCCATCTCGCGCCGCGCCGCCGCCTCTAACTCGACCGCCTGCCGCTCCAGACGAGTGCGCTGCAGCTGCGCGTCCCCCCGCGCCTGCTCCAGCGCTGCCACGCGCGCCTCCAGCTCGCTCCGACCGCGCTCGAGCGCAGCTGCAGCGTCCCTGGCGCGCGCCGCCTCGCGCTCGTCCATGTTGGCGCGCGAAAGCTTGACCGCCTGCAGCTTGCGCATGGTCTCGAGCTCCCGCGCCAGCCCCGCGCGCAGCTGCACCTCCTGCGCCGCGAATCGGTCGGCCAGCGCCTGCTTGCGGGCCTCGGCGTCCCGCTCCAGGCGCTCGCGCAGGTCTTGCAGCTGCGCCTCGCTCGCACGCACTGCCCCCGCGAGCCGGAACCGTTCGAACGCGTCGACTGCGTCCTGCCGGTAGAAGTCGCACAGGACTTGCTCGCGCTCGGGCCCGCGCGCGCGAGTCGCGTACTGCGCGTCAAACTCGCGCACGGCCTGCAGTATGGCACCCGCTGGGTCGTCGGTGTCGGCCTCGGCCTGTGCGAGCAGCCTACCCCACAGGTCCGCCCGCAGCGCCTCGCAGAAGGCGCGAGAGGTGGCGCGGAGCACAACCAGTTCCTGCTCGTAGCGTGCGGCCATGTCGGCCTTGAGCCGGCGGCGCACGGCGCGGATGCGTTCACGAGCCCCGGGGAAGGCGGCCGCCGCCGCGTGGAAGACGTCCAACCCGAGCCGCGACAGGTCGACATGCAGCCTGGCGAATGCGTCCAGCTCGGTGGGCGGCGACTCACGCACGGCCGGGTGCAGACAGTCGACATATGTGGCGAGCGCGTCCTCGGCGGCGGCGCGGCAGCGAGTCTCGGCCATCTCGCCCCATGCGTCGGCCAGGTCCAGCGGCGCGGCCTCCGGAGCGGTGAACGGGCCTCGCGCCGCCGCCTGTCGGGCCAGGACGCCAAGCAGTCCGTGCAATGCCTCGCCAGTCAGCTCGGAGCCGAGGACGCGCTTGACGGGGGCCAGCGGCCGCACGAACGGCAGCAAACCCGTGCGCAGCAACTGCCGCCGGGTCACGACGCCCACGCGCTCCGTAGCGGCCCCACGAAGCGCGAGCAGGTTGTCCAGCGCCGAGGATGACAGTGGCGGTGGAGCAGGCGGGGCAGCGGCGACAGACTCGTCGGGCGACAGGTCCAGCGCGAGCGAGCGCGGCAACAGCTCGAGCACCTCGGCGGGCGACCAGTCGGCAAGCAGCGAGGCCGCGAGCGCGCGAAAGGGCGGCCAGGCCGCCGGGAAGGGCCCCGCCGTAAGCTCCGGCGCCACCAGCGACAGCGAAAGGCCCAACATACCGCTGGAGCCGCTTGTGGAGCCGTCCTCGCACTGTAGCACGAGCGACGAGAGCGCAAAGACGGTAGCCGCCAGCGCGGCACCAGCGTTCTCGCCGCCGGCCTGCGGGTCTGCGACCACGTCCAGCAGCACGAGCGTCACGTCTTCCTCGACCAGCGCCACGCTCGCGACCACCGCAACGTCCGCGTCCGCGTCCGCGTCCTTGGCATCGGCGTCGACCGCCAGGCCGAGCAGCTCGGCCGTCAGCAACAGGCGCTGCCGCCGGCCGGCGCGAGGACCCGCGAGCGTGATCACCGAAAGCCGCTCGCCCGCCGCCTCGTGCAGCAGGAAGGAGCCACCCGCCGCCACTGACGCGTCGCCCGCGCGCAGCAGTGTCGCCCCGCCGCGCCACCTCACATCTGCCTCATCCAGCTCCATGTTTGGTTTCGTTGAAAGGAAATATCACATACTGAACGCAAGTGTGAGCGTTATAGTGCTCTCTACAGGGCCGTCGATGGCATTGCACCTCAAAGGCGTCGATGACAACACGCCCACCTACGGCCTGCGTAGCCGACCTCGCGGTTCTGCTTGCCCTTGCTGACAGCCGACGATCGGGAACAATGCTCAAGCAGAAAAAAGTTTATCTATGTTCGCTTCCATGACCGTGACACAGGAGAGCGCTCTCGCGTTCAACGCTGCAAGCGGTGCCAGGTGAGTCCGCCCGCGCCAAACTCCTCAACGAGGTACCCCCTTTACTTACGTGTGCATTCCCACCGCCAGCAGTCGCTCGACGTGGCTTGTACTGCTGTTGCTCCAACCTACGCGTTTGCGTCCGAGTCCGAGTCCGGGTCCGAGTCCGCAGGGGGTTGGACAAGTGCCGCAGAAGGCGCGACAGACGTGATGGAAACGCCGAGCCCACGCGCGTCGCTGCTCTCGAGGCGGCGCAGCAAGTCGGCCGCGCTCACGTCCAGGTCCACGGGCTCCCACTTGGCGGCGATGTCCTGCGCGCCGCGCTGCGGCAGCTGGAGGCGCAAGCGGCAAGCGTGAGCCACTCCCTCGGCTCGCCCGACAGTCAACTGTCGACGCCAGAGCGACGCACCTTGAGCGAGAACGAGCGCTTGAACATGTTGGTCACGCTGCCGGCGTGGAAGACGGGGTCGGCGGCGCGCGCCACGTGGTCGGTGCGTCTCTCCAGCTCGCGCGTGGCCTCGAGCATGCGCGTCACGAATCGCTGCTTACCGGTCGGTCGTCAGTCCGTGGTCCAGTCGCTCAGCCAGGCGCACAAACCAGTTGCACCTCGATCAGGTTGACGCGCAGGAAGACGTCCTCGAGCTCGGCGCAAGTGTCCACGAGCGCGTCCAGCACTTGCGCCTGCGCGCGCGCCGCATCTGCACGCAGGGCGTCGGCCGCGGCGCAGGCCTCGTCAATCTTGAACAGCGCCAGCCCCAGGCGCTCGTCCACGGGCCGCGCCAGCTCCCCTGCCTCGTCCACCGCATCGCCGACGCCCGCGCACAGTCGCTGCAGCGCGCGCCGCCGCTCGGCCGCCTCGTTGGCCGCCTCCATCGCCTCCATCTTCGCGGATGCGCATCAGATGGTAGATCTGACTTACAGCAAGCAATCAGACTCCGATCTGCGTCGAGATGTTTTTACGATAAAATCGTAATTACAAATCTGATACCTTGGGGTGAGTCTTTTTACGGAAAGCTCCGATGGGTTGGCTGTCGTCTCGGTTGGCTGTTCCTTCGTTGTTTCGCGCCACCAACAACCAGCGGCGTCAGTCCGCGCCATTCTCTCGGCATTCTCGGCCTTCCTCCCGCCCCGAGACGCCCGCTCCACTTCCGCCCACTCGCCTGCCTGCCTGCCTGCCTGCCCAGTAGCAGCCTGACCGCCTGCCACAACTCACCACCAACCATCGAGACCATGAGCGGAACGCAGGACATTGCGCCGGAGCGCAAGAAGCAGTGGGAGGCCAGCTCGGACTTCGCCAACTACTTCTGCACGTACGCGTACATCTATCACCAGAAGCAGATGCTGAACGACGACCTGCGCATGCAGAGCTACCGCGACGCGATCATGGAGAACCCGAACCACTTCAAGGACAAGGTGGTGCTGGACGTGGGCACGGGCAGCGGCATCCTGGCCATCTGGGCCGCGCAGGCCGGCGCGCGCAAGGTGTACGCCGTCGAGGCGACCGACATGGCGGTGCAGGCGCGCAAGGTGGTCAAGGCGAACGACCAGGCGCACGTGGTGACGGTCATCCAGGCCAAGATGGAGGACGTGGAGCTGCCGGAGAAGGTGGACGTGATCGTGTCCGAGTGGATGGGCTACTTCCTGCTGCGCGAGTCCATGTTCGACTCGGTGCTCGTGGCGCGCGACCGGTGGCTCAAGGCGGACGGCGCCATGTTTCCGTCGCACGCGTCCATGTCGATCGCGCCCATGTGCAACGAGGACGACAGCAACAAGCGCTTCAGCGAGTTCTCGGCCGCCATGGACAGCTGGCGCGCGTTCGTGGACAACACCAAGACGGCGTGGGGCGTCGACATGGGCGTGCTGGGCGGCGCCTTCCGCCGCGAGCAGGAGCAGTACTCGCTGCACACGTCGTCGTGGGCCGAGCTGTCGCCCAGCGACCTCATCGGCGACGAGGCCGAGATCGCGGCCTGGGACCTCAAGACGTGCTCGCTGGAGGACATCAAGGAGGTACACGCCGACTTTTCGCTCACGGTCTCGACCATGGCGCGCTTCGGCGGCTTCGCCGGCTGGTTCGACGTGGACTTCAAGGGCTGCGCGGAGAACCCGGCGCAGCGCGAGGTGACGCTCACCACGTCGCCGTTCGTGCAGCCGACGCACTGGGGCCAGCAGGTCTTCCCGCTCTACCCGCCCACGCAGGTGTGCGACGGCGACGTGGTGCACGGCTCGGTGGCCGTGCTGCGCCGCGCCGACAACCAGCGGCTCATGAACGTCAAGTTCGACTACCGCGTCACGCGGCCGGACGACACGGACGAGGAGACCTTCAGCGACAAGCCCATTACGGCCGTGTTCCAGATCGAGTGAGCGCATCACGACCAAGCAAGTGGACAAGCGCTACTTTTTCCGGAACGTATGAAATATAACAAATTCCATTCTTTGCGATTGCTATGCCAGGCATTCCCGAAACGCGATCTTGCAGCATGACGCTGGCGCCGCGCTTCGACCGCGGGCTGCACGCGCGCTACTTCCTGGCCAACCTGCGGTCGCTGCCGGGGCCGTACGCGGCGCAGGACTCGCAGCGCGTGGTGCTGGTGCGTTTCTCCCGGCTGGCCGCGCTGTTGTCCTATTCTCACAAATGGGGCCGCGGGGACTGACCGCCGCCGACGCGGGTCGGGTGCCAGGCCTTCTTCTGCGTGCACGGACTGGCGCTGCTGGGCGCGCTGGACCGCGTCGACCGGCGCCAAATCATCGACTGGGTCTACGCACTGCAGGTGCACCCGGACTCGCGCGATCGAGGTGCGTGGCGGGCAATAGGCGGCGCCTAGGAGGGCGGGCGACTCAACCTGAGCTGTGTGATACCGCCTGCTGCCAGGCACGAACGCGGCGGACTGCGGCTTCCGCGGCGGGACGTTCATGGGCAACGCGTTTGGCTGTCCACCGGTCTGAACCGCCGCCTCGTGCAGCTACCCTGCCACCGCCGCCGCTGATCTAACGCCGAGTGTGTCCACCGTGCGAGCAGGGCGAGTACCAGAGCGAGCTGTACGACACAAGCAACATCGCGTCCACGTACGCCGCCATCTGTATCCTGCGGACGCTGGGCGACGACCTGAGCCGCGTTGACAAGCGCGCGGTCATCGGCGCGCTGCGCCACCTGCAGGACAAGCGCACGGGCTGGTGCGTTGCGTCACCGCCAAGCTGTTGAGTGCCTAACTGACAGACTGACTGGTCGCCCGACAGCTTCGCGTCTGTGCCCTTCGGGTCCGAGGAGGACATGCGCTTCGTCTTCTGCGCGTGCGCCATCTCGTACATGCTGGACGACTGGTCGGGCGTGGACGTGCCCGCCCTCGTGCGCTACGTCAACGCGTGTCTGGTACGTGCAGCCATCCCCCGTCCACCCACAATGCTAGTGGTCTCAAGCCGACTCACGTCCGTTGCCAGCGGTACGACGGCGGCATTGGCATCGCGCCGGGTGCCGAGTCGCACGGCGGGGCCGCGTACTGCGCAGTCGCGGCGCTGGCGCTCGCGGGCCGCGTGATGCAGCTTGAGGCAGACCAGGGCGAGCTGGTGCGGTGGCTCGTGTTCCGCCAGCAGGGCGGCTTCCAGGGCCGCTGCAACAAGGACCCGGACTCGTGCTACGCCTTCTGGGACGGCGCCACGCTCGACCTGCTGGGCCAGCACGCGCTCGTGGACGTCCCGGGCTGCGCGCGATTCCTCCTGTCGTGCCAGTTCCCGCTCGGCGGGCTCTGCAAGTTCCCCGACACGGTGCCGGACGTCATGCACTCGTACTACAGCCTCGCGTGGCTCAGCATCGCCGCCAACTCGGCCAACTCGTCGCACGGCGCCGAGGCCTCGACCGGCGGACTCGAACTGCCCAAGCTGGCGCCAATGGACACCAAGCTGCAGGTCCCAGTCTTCCCCAAGCCCACGCCCAAGCGGACGTAACGTTCGCTACTCTCTCTCGATTCGTTAGCTCTACGGCTGGTAGGGTAGCGTCGAGCCCGACTCGCATGAACAGAGCCGTCGATCTACCTGCTGACCCGTGCTGATCGGTCCCTCACGTTAAGATCTCCGCGCCGTCCTCCGTGATGAGCACCGTGTGCTCTGCCTGCGCGCATCGTCCGCCGTCCGCCGTCGCCACCGTCCAGCCGTCGTCCCAGTGCACGATCTGTAGGCGACAGTCGCCGCGTTAGTCAGTTCACAGTCCTTATCCGCAAGCACCTTCCCGCCAACGCTCTCTTACCTCTGGACTGCCCTCGCATATAGCGGGCTCGACGGTGAAGGCCATGCCGGGCAGCATGACCCCCGGCTCGCGGTTGCGGTGGTGCAGGATGAAGGGCATGGCGTGGAACTCGCGGCCGATGCCGTGGCCCGCGTACTCTTCGATCACGCCCAGGCCCTCGCGGTCCGCCAGGTCGTGCACGAAGGCGCCGATGGACGAGAAGCGGGCGCGCGGGCGGCAGCATTGTTCGATGGCGCCCGTGAGCGCGCGGTTGGTGGCGTCCACGAGTCGGCAACCGGCGGCGTCCACGCTGCCGACGAGGAAGGTCTGCGACGTGTCGCCGTGGAAGCCGTCGAGGAAGACGGACACGTCGATGTTGACCACGTCGCCGTCCTCGAGCCGGCGGCTGTCCGGGATGCCGTGCACCACGACCTCGTTCACGGACGAGCAGAGCGACTTGGGGAAGCGGCCGTAGTTGAGCGGCGACGGGTACGCGCCGCGCCGTACGATCTCGGCGTGCACGCGCCGGTCGATCTCGTCCGTGGACGTCCCGGGCTGCGCCAGCGGCCGCGCGAACTCGAGCACGTCCCTGGCGAGCGCGCAGGCCGCGCGCAGCTTCTGCTGCTCGGCCGCATCCAGGACGGGGATGAAGCGGTGCAGCGGCGACATGCCGCCCTGCGCCGCGTAGTGCGGCCGGGGGATCCATGCAGGCACCGGCAGCGACGGGCTCACGACGCCAGGGAGGACAGGCGCGCGCGTGGCGAGCAAGCCGCCGGCCGCGGAGCTCAGTAGGCGCCGCAGCGGCACGCGCACGGCCGTCGTCGCCATTGGTCTGTCTGGTGGGGGGTTGATTTGCGAGCGGGTCTTCAAGAGCTGGGTGTGGACAAAAATGGGTGTGGTGAACATGACTCTTCGTAACCAGCAGACGCTCGACGAGCTGGACTCCAAGATGTCGTCGACGACCGACTGCCTGCCTGTACGAGGCCTAAGCTTTTGAGCTAGCAGGAGAGTCAACACGGTAGCTAGTACGATGGTGCGAACCGGTCGTCGGACGTGCTGTCCGCGCAGCTAGCTGCCGGCGCCGACGCCGCCGAGAGCGCCGAGCTGCTGGCGACTGCGCTGCTGGCGTCGGCCGGAGCCGTGCCCGCTTCGTTTCCGACCGGCCCGGGCTCGTCTGGCTCGCTTGTAGCGATCGCCGCCTCGTGCTCGGCGAACTTTCGCGACGCCTCGACCGCTTGCTCCAGCGAGGGGCGCTCCGCCGAGTCGGAGCTCGCCATGCGCTCTACCAACTCCCACTGCTCGTCGCTGAATCCCGCCGGCCGAGCGAAGGCCTCTCCTTGAAGCACAGAGCGGCGCACCTGGTCGTTGTCGCTCGTGTTCCCCCACGGATACGCGCCTATCACGGCCTCCAGGATGCACATGGCGAGCCCGTAGACGTCCGATGCGCAGGATGCCGCCTGCCCTCGAAGAACCTCAGGCGCTTTCCACCGGACGGCGCCATTCGCATGCGCCGTGTCTTCGCCCTGACTGATGACCGAGCTCAAGCCAAAGTCGGCCAGCCTGGCCCTGCCGTCGCTGCCGACCAAGATGTTGTTGCACTTGAGGTCGCGGTGGAGCACGCCCTTGTGGTGAAGGAACTGGAGCGCCACCGCGGCCTCGTGCAGGCGCTGCCAGACCACTCGGCGCCGGTTCACGTCGCGGCGGCGCAGGTACAGGTCCAACTGGCCGTTGGCGACGTACTCGCACACGAAGAACTGCTGGCCGTCGAGGTGGCACGCGCCAAAGAGCTGGACCACGTACGGGTGGAAGAGTCGGAACCAGATGCCGACCTCGCGCTCGAACGCTGCGGGGTCTTGCGCGAACACCTTCTTGACGACCACGCGCGAGTTCATCCACCTGCCGTGGTGGACCGACCCGCACCCGCCGCCGTTGAAGGCGTCCAAGTGGTCGAAGTCGACCTCGTAAGGCGGCAGGAACCAGTCCTCGACTCTGACGTCCGGCAGCCGCTGGATTCGCTCGCACGCAGCGTGGAAGACGCGCGGCTGTATCGACGTGTAGCTCATGCGATGGCGTGTGAGCTCGAAGAAGAGGCACGTGAGCACCTCGACGTGGTCCTGGCGTCGTTCCAGCTTCTCGAGCTCCGTGTCCGTGAGCTTGGCCTCGAACCGCTTCAAGCAGGCCACGCGGGTGTTGTACCAGCTCTGCCGCCACTCGTGGACCTCCGTCAACTGATCGTCGCCAACGCCGAGCTGGCGAGCCAGTCGGTCGATCTCGTTGTGGAGCGAGAACACGGCGCCAGCCCGCTGTCGTTCAGAGAAACGCCTGGACACTGCGTTGGAGCTCGAGTTGTACCGCCTGAGGTGGTTGAGAAGTCCTGTCAAGGTGGTGCGGAAGGACTGCAGGCTGCTCTCTGGGGCTCCTCCAACCGCGTGCGGAGTCGCTCGCCATAGATGACCGAGTCGAGCGAGCCGCTCCAAGTTCACCCCGCCGAGCTGGCTGCCGTTACTGTCGGTCATGGAGACTCCCAGCGCTAGCTGCTCTTCGACGTCCGCTTCTTGACCACCCAGCAAACCTTGACACTGAAGTGCGCCTCGGGGCATTCTTGATGACAATGATCGAGCCTCGTCGGCAGCCAACTATTCGAGCTCGCGCACGACGTCATCGATGCCCAGCCGCTGCGGGGCGCTGAAGCAGCTCATCCGAGTGACCAGGCTCCACTCGCGGTCGCCGAACTTGGGGCTTCGTCTGGTGAACACCCCGCTCGTGATGAGGGATCGGACGTCCTCCTTCTCGCGCTGCTCCTGTGCGTACGGGGGTCGCCCGTGACGACCTCAATGACACACATCCCGAGCGAGTACACGTCCCCCTCGGTCGTGGACGAGCCTCCGCCGACGGTCGTCTCTGGCCCCCACCACGCCGTCGTTTAGTGCTCTTGGACGGAGAAAATGGACCAGGCTCCGAACCCGCCAAGCTTGGCCGACCCGTCGTCCGTCACCGCGATGTTGT
The DNA here is from genome assembly GCA_023338065.1 of Phytopythium montanum. Lineage (NCBI taxonomy): Eukaryota > Oomycota > Peronosporomycetes > Pythiales > Pythiaceae > Phytopythium > Phytopythium montanum. The sequence continues at coordinate 19,342 of JAADXY010000350.1, forward strand.
CCCCGCAGAGGTGGCCATGCACGACGCCGCGCTCGTGGAGGTACTTAACAGCTAGCGCGACTTCGTACAAGACCTTCCAGGTCTTCTCCGGGTGTGTTTGAAGGTACGCACGCATCTTTCCGCCAGTGACTCGCTCGGCCACGAGAAGAAGTTGCACGCGGTGGCACGCGCCGTATAGCTTGACCACGTGCGGGTGGTTGAGAGGGAGCCACCGCGCGACTTCTTTGACGAACGAGGAGCGGAGCCGCACGCTCAGCTCGGCCGCCCTGGGCGACAAGTTGTATACAACCGTCGGTTGCGTCACGAACCACGTGTTCAGGACGACAACCGGCGCGCCGAGCCAGCTGCCGACAAGGGATTTGCCGATACCGCTCTTTGGTTGCTCGGATCTCTCGAACTGAATGGTCGATGGGTCGATGAACCACTTGGGATCGCTGCTGACGTGTCCGTCGTCGTCCTCGAACGACCGTTGATGCAGCTCCTGCAGCGCCACTAGTGTCCAGACTCCGTTCGAGTCGTTGAATGAAGTCGCGCCGTGCATGGCCAAGTAGTCGACGAAGTCGGCGTGGCACTCCATGACGGCCAAGTTCGTTGGAGTGTTGCCGTGGTAGTCTACGGCGCTGACCTCTGCGCCATGCTCGACTAGCAACTGCACCAGCTCCATGTTTCCTGCCAAAGCCGCGAAGTGCAGCGCCGTCCGGCCGTCGATGTCTGGCACGTTCACGACACCCAGCTCGCCCTGTTCGGCCAATAGCTCGATCAAGACGCGGCACGTCTCGACGTGCTCATGCTTTGTCGCAACCGATAGTGCAGTTGCGCCGTCGTGGGCCTCGGAGTGGATGCTCGCCCCTCGGCTAGCAAGGAACTCGATCAGCGCCACATTCCCTCTCTCAGCAGCGACCAGCAGCGGCGTCCAGCCTTCGTTTGTGCGGCCTTCCAGGTCGGCGCCGCGGTCCAGGAGCAACCGGACGGTCGCTTCGTGCCCGTGGGTGGCCGCAGAGAGTACCGGCGTGCACCCGCTGTGGTTGACCGCGCGCAAGTTGGCACCTTCGTCCAGCAGCAACTCCGCAACCTCGGCGAATCCCGAGTTGGCGGCAATCCCCAACGCTGTCGCCCCGATTGTGTTGTGCGTGTCGACGTCGGCTTCGATGGAAAGGAGGTACTTGACGACAGCCACGTGGCTGTTTGCCACGGCGCTGTGCAGTGGCGACCAACAGTCGTCGGTCTTGGTGCTCAGGGATGCGCCAAGCTCTGCGAGGCAGACCACCATGTCGAGGGACTCCTTGTCTGCTGCCACGTTCAGCACTGTCCATCCTCTGGTTCTCGGCATCTCGAGCACCTCGCGAACCTTGTCAGACCCGCTCTTGGCCAGCAGCCACTTGACAAGGAACTTGACGACTGCGCAGTGTCCGTTCATGCTGGCAGCGAGGAACGGCGTGTAGTTGTGCAGTCCGACGCTGTTGATGTCGGCGCCAGCCTCAACCAGCACCTGGACCATGCCCAAGAAGCCCTGGGTCGCCGCGAGGTGCAGTGCCTGCATGTTCTGGTAGTTGCGGGTCTCCAGAGACGCGCCGTGGTCGATGAGGAGCTTGACAATGCCGGTGTGGTTGTTGGACGCGGCGTACAGCAGGGCCGTCCACCCGTTCTCGTTGGCGCAGTCGATGTCGGGGATCATCGCGCTCGTCGCGAATACTCTAATGATGTCTTCGTATCCCTCTTGAGCGGTCTGCAAGAAGAGCTTCTCGATCGAAAAGGTCTCATGAAGGTCGGTAGTCGCCTCGGCACTGACTGGGTCGTCGGTTGCAGCGCCGACACTTGAGAGCGGCGAACACCACCTCGCAAGCCACTTCCAGACGCGGTGCCAGCGACTGATTGGCGCTGGAGCTGCCATCGTCTCGTCCGCATTGCTCGATTGCTTCTGTCTGTGCGTGGGGATTCACTTGTGGCGTGATACCGATCGCTCTGCGTCTTAATGCACCGCGAGTGCGGCTTGTTGTCGCCAGTCGGGGAAGGCCAGAGAGGCAACTAGCGTGCCACTTGCTGCTGTTGCTAGAGTGCTTGGTGAATTCAGGCGCGCACCCATGCAGGACCACTCAGCAGAAGTAGCCACCGGAAAACTGCACCAAGGGGCACCCAATGGGTTCGGCACTGCTCACACCAAGCAGCGAACCTTTCGGGCTTGATCAGCACAATACGGCCGCTGCCGGGATATCCAGAGGCAACTTGCGTGCTGCTTGCTCCACGCCACTGCACACACAAACAAACCCATCGGGGTCTTCATGATGCGGCCAGCCCATCGGAATAGGATTCCACTGAAAGACGAGGCCGTTTTCCCGGTAGATTTTCCGCCACCAAGTGGATTCTGCATGGGTGCGACTTGCGACAGCGAATGCTGCGACTGTATCCACCGATGGCGACCGAGCAAGACCCAGCGAGAGAGCCTCGAATACCTGTTGCGTGCACTGTGCACCAGAAGGTGACAAGCGGCACGCCGATGTGTGTGGCGTCTGTGCAGGGAGACTCAGGTGAGCTCAGCCGGCCGGCGGTCCCGAATCGGGACTCCCGATCGAAGGGCGGATGCGTTTCCCGCCGCGGTCCTGCTGAACCAGGTTTTTACTGTGCATGAGTATGCCGCCTCAGGTACCCAAGGAGGTGCCCCGATGGCGAGGGACGTTCAATCAAATCACCTTCGGATCTGCCAGCTCCCCTGTCCTTCAAAACCGCATTCGCGGCCGCCTGTGTCTGTCAAACTCCGCCCCCACAATCGATTCAGCAGGGTGGCGCCGCCATGCAGTCGGCGGTCGCGAGCGGCGTGGGGATGGCGGCGGACGCGTGCCTCCTCGCTGGCTCAGGCCAACTGGTCGTGGCGCTCTTAGCGCTCGCCTCCGAGATGTACGCGGGCAAGGAAATGTGTCTGGAGCTCATCAAGAGCGTGGCGACCGTCGAGCCGAGGCTCCGGGAGCTGACCGCGAGCAACGCGATCGAGTTCAAGGAGGGGCTGGAGCAGTACCATAAGTTGCTGGTCGACATCCACGGGTTCCTGAAGCGCCACGTGACTCGCAACGTCTTTAGCCGCGCGGCGTCGCACTGGAAGATGAAGCGGCGCGTGCAGGACTTCTACGCGAAGTTTGACACGGTCAAGATGCTCGTTGCGCTCGACGACATGGCCGAGAGCGCCAGCCGCCACACTCTAGTCATGAGTACCTACCAGCGCAACAGACACCTGGACGAGCAGGCCAGGCAGGCCATCGCCGCCAGTTTTGACGAGCTGCGGAGCATCACCACGGCCATGCCGAGCGAGCTCGCAGCCCGGCTCAAGGCCGAGGGCGTGGCGCTCGTCGACATCATCGAGCTAAAGAAAGAGCTCAGGACGAACGAAGGCGCCTACGCCTCGGAGGTCTTTGTGGCGCTGCTGGGCCTGCTCAATAGCTCTAGCAAGGCGCTGGGCGTCAAGGTGCAGCACGTCACTGGCTGGTACCTCTCGCGCTCAGACATCTGCTTCGACGACAGCAGCCCGTTCGTAGTCAACGACCTGCGCGAGCTGTACCACGGGACCCTCTACTCTGGCTCCAAGGTGACGGTCAAGGCGGTCAAGGCGTCGTCCGATGACGCCGAGACGCTCGCCAAGTTCGACAGTGAGGTCAAGATGTGGTTCGAGCTGCGCGACCCGCACATTCTGCCACTCTACGGAGCCAACAACGTCGGCTACCCGCTGCTGTTCGTCTCGGGCCGCGCCGAGCTCGGCAACTTCCGAGACTACCTGTCGACGCGCCGCCACCGCGTCTGGGAGCTCTTCCTGGACGGCGCTCGCGGCGTCGCCTACCTGCACAAGCACAAACGCGTCCACGGGAACCTCAAGTGCAGCAACCTGCTCGTGACGGCGCAGGGGGTGGGCGTCGTCTCGGACTTCGCCTTCGCCTTTGTGCGCCAGAGCTCGCTGAGCGTCAGGCCGCAAGCGCCGGCGTACCACTGGAAGGCGCCCGAGTGCTTCGACACCAAGCCGCGATTTGAGTCGGACGTCTACGCGCTCGGCATGTGTCTGTACGAGGCGCTGACGGGCGTCGCTCCGTACTCGGAGGTCGACGAGCAAGCCGCGGTCCGGATGATCACGAGCGGCGAGCTACCGCCGCGACCGGCGGATGCCAGCGTGTCGGACGAGGCCTGGGAGCTCATCGGTAGCATGTGCGCTCGCCAGTTCTCCCACCGGATCCGCCTCGACGAGGCCATCTCGGTGCTCGAGGCGCTCGTGGCGCGCGAGAGGATCCACGGCCAGAGTCTTCGCTGCGGCTGCGAGACGCCCACGTGCATCGGTTGCGGTCGGCGCGTCCACGCGATGGGGTGAACGCGTGAGAGCACAATGTCCCCAGCGCATGGACCTAGTAGCCCGCCTGCTCTTCACTTGCATTTCGCTGCCTCGACTGCTTGGATCGAGACCAAACCCTTCTTACTTCAGTGGAGTTAGTTACCAGCGCCATTTCGTCTGGTGAGTGCTTTGCCGGTATGTTTGCCTAGGTTTGTGTCAGGCATACATGACGGGCAAAACCGACCTGAGGGCGATGAACGGATGGTGTTCATCCGAGCGCAGTGCGGGCGAGACTTCAGTCTCTCTTGCGTGCGTGTATTACCCCAACGCCGAGCGCTTACGAGCGAATGAGCGGCCGGTCTCGTCCTCCAGCGGACTGACGTGACTGGCGCCTCACTTGGGCACTCTCCTGGCTCGCGCGAGCAGGCGCGCGAGCACTGGCGAGACCGCGAGCGTCAGAGCACCTCGTGCGGGACCTGCGAAGCAATCGATGCGGTCAGTTGGACGCGGGTTACGGTCGAGGATACGGTCGCGATGGCGAAGACCGCGACGCACCCGTGGCGAGCGTGGACACGTAGGCAAGCGCGAGCGTGCCAGCATCCGGGTCGAACTTGGTCGCGTCCACGAAGGGCACATGCGCCAGCACGCGGTCCAGGTCCATGCCGTAGCGCAGCGCCGTGTACGAGCCTGAGAGCGTCGCCGCGAACACGGACGCGTGGAACACGGCCGCTGTGCGTCCGCACGCCTTGAGCATCTTCTTGAGCCGCGCCTGCATCTTGCCGCGTCTGCCGTTGCTGCTATTGCTGGTGGTGGCTCCTTGGGGCGACACCGACTCGCTCCGTCACAGGAGATCGCAGGGTGAGACGCAACATGAGGCGATCGTGGCGTCAGAACTGTTGTCTTGGCGTCGTTTGGCGAAAAGGGTACACTCGTACCATAGGAAGGGTACACTCGGTAAGGCTTCAATGACGTCGAACTGAGCTTGCACGCGAACATGGAGCTCAAGAAGCCGCCCGACTGCTCTTGGACGCCACCGCCTTGGTCGCGAGCGACGTGAACTGCTCCACGACGCCGACGTCGTCCACGCGGTCTTGAGGCGGTCGGACTGGTCATCGAGTTGATGGACCGCTGTGACGAGACGATGGCCGCGGCGAAAGGTGAGGCTGGACTGGACGTTGCGCTTGAAGTAGGGTGGTCGCGGGCGGCAGCGAGTACCGTGGCCGCCACTGCGGGACGCCCAGCGGGTGGACCCATCGAGCTACCGCACGACAGCGAGAGGAGACCAAGGCGTGCGAGGATGGGCGACGAGCGGACGGAGCGGACGGCAGTGGACGAGCGGACGAGCGGCGGACGGGCGGTGATGGGAGGCGGGCGGACGGAGCGGACAGCAGTGGACAAGTGGACGGAAGGCGAGGACCCAGCGAGTGCGACGAGCAGCGGGACGAGCGAGAGCGGTGAACGACGGCCAGCGGGACGGCGAAGGGCGACTGTCGGCCGGGCAAAGCGGCGTCGGACGCGCGGCGGAGCGAGCTAGTTTCGAGTCCGCGGCGTAAAGCGTAGATCGAAGCGACCAACAGAGAGAGGGAGAGCAAGCAGTGGATAAATAGGAGCCTACGGGTTCCGGCGCGAGGGGGTTGACCTTCCCCCCCGAGGGCCATCCGGTGGTTGTTCTCCGTGAGGACGCGGGCGGAGTGAGCACGACGCGGGTGAAGTGAGCACGACGCTCTCCGCTGAGCTAGTCATCGATCGAGGACCCGTTACACCGCCTCAAGACGTCCCTCTTGTGCTGGTGTCTCGTGTAACCTGCGTAACCCGGACCAACACCCACACAAACACAAACACGACACCACCGTCAGTCTCCTAGCCGCAACCGGTGTCTGACTCGCGGGAACTCACCACCTCGGGACGCTCGGACACTCGGACGCTCGGACGCTCTTCAGCGGCGTCGAGCCGGGCTTGCACGCGATCCGAGCGACCACCAAGCCACCAGACCGTTCGTTTGCCGGCAGTCCTGCCGGAACGGATCGGTCGTGATCTCCGTCTTGAGCGGCAGGCAGCACGTAGAGGACGTCGTGACGCTCGATCCGCGGTTTACGACCGCCGCGGACAGCATGCCGACCGTCCTGCCGGATCCGATTGGTATTGAGTCGCATTGCCTGCCTCACAAAGACCAATGGCGACACAAACACGGCACAAACGTCAGTCTCGAGCCACCAGCGTGGATCCTACTCGCTCTAACTCACCTCGAGACGCTCGTGAACGCGTTGGGCCGGTCTTGGACGTGAGCAGCCAGCTCACGAAGCGGCCGAATAGGTCGTGGCCATCGTCGAGTCGCTTGAGCCAATGCTGAAACATGTACGAGAGCTCTTGAGCGGCGTCATGTGGGGCTTGAACGTGGAGTAGCCGCTCAGAAAGCGGCCGGACTGGTCTTGGACGTCTTCACATCGCTCGCGCCGCTGTCGAGCCGAGCTGGAGAGGTCTTGAACGGCATCTGGTCGGGCTTGGACGCGGTCTTGGCGGGTCTTGGAGGATCTTCTTGCTGTGCGTCGGGGTGCTGGAAGGTGCGAGGCGCCGAAACGATGCCTACTGCTGCTAGTCAGCCTACTGGGTCCGGCTAATGGATCTTTTCATGCAAATCCAAACAAACCGCTGCCTCGTGGCGGCTCG
>JAADXY010000351.1:0-26152 GCA_023338065.1 Phytopythium montanum
GTGCGTCGGGAGCTCCAGCGGACCAGCAACACGCACTACATCAAGCGCAAGCCGAGCCCGGCCATGACCCTAGCCCACGAGAAAGCGCGCATCGAGTTCGCCGACAAGATGGTCCGAGAACGCTTTGACTGGACAGTCGTGGCGTTCTCGGACGAAAAGAAGTTTAATCTTGACGGCCCGGGCGGCTGCCAGTTCTACTGGCATGACAAGCGCCTACCCCCACAAGTCTTCTCCAAGCGCGTTGCTGGCGGTGGCTCCGTCTCAGTCTGGGCGGCCATGAGCAAGTACGGCCTCAGCGAGATCAAGATCCTCGAGGGTCGGCAGGACAATGTCAAGTACCAGGAGACGCTGGAGACCCACCTGTTGCCCTTCCTGGCACGCATGGAGGAGGCAAGTGGCGGCCGGACCCCGATCTTCCAGCAGGATGGTGCGGCATTCCATCGTGCACGCGCCGTTAAAGCGTGGCTCAAATCGCACAGCATCACTGTCCTGGATTGGCTAGCTAAAAGCCCTGATTTGAGCCCAATCGAGAACATTTGGGGCGATCTGGTGCTGTCGGTATACGAGAATGGCCGGCAGTTCGACGACAGACACTCTTTGATCCGCCAGATCAAGCTGTCGTGGGCTCAAATTCCTCCCGCGCGCCTCGCATCGCTTATGGACGACATGTACACGCGTACGTCGCTGGTTTTGCAGTCGAAGGGCAAGAAGATCAAGCGCTAAGCTGCAATCTTTAGCTTCAACTTCATCCTCGTTTATACTTTTGGCGTCATAAATTACACCCACTCTTGACACAAATTCAAATTTTGAATCAAAGATGGCGCCAATTGCGACACTTGGCATATCAATCGACGTCATTTTCACTGCGCTTCGCTATGATGCCACATTTAGCGCAATTAGAGATGTGGAGGCCCTGATATTAAAGTCGTTTATACTTTTGCGCAGGACTGTATACACCACACGGACCAATCAGCCGCTGCCACTGACTATACAGAGCGGTGATTGGTCCAGCCGATTCGCCAATTACCACCCGTTATTTCGCTTTAACCTACCAATCAAAACGCCGATGAACGCTCGTGCTCTTCCAATTACCATCCGTTATTTTACATCAGCCAACCAATCAAACCGCCGACGCCCGAGCAGATCTTCCAGCGAAACGACGCAACAACTTGGAGCGAGTTTGGGACGATGGCTGCTGGGCGGAGGTCGCGGCTGCTGCTGCTGCTGCTGCTGCTCGTCTCTGTGCTAGCGCTGGTGCTAGCGCTGGCTGCAGGTCTAAGCGGGCCGAGCGCGCGCGCGAGCCACATCCTCGTGTCGACGGAGGAGCAGGCGGACGAGCTGGCCGCGCTGCTGGACGAGTCCGAGGACCTACCGTCCGCCTTTGCGGAGCTCGCGGCCGCCTACAGCCAGTGCCCGTCCGCCAAGAAGGGCGGCGACCTGGGCACGTTCGGCCGCGGACAGATGGTGCCAGAGTTCGACGCCGTCGTCTTCGAGCGCGCCGTCGGCGCCGTGCACAAGGTGCACACCCAGGTGCGGCGAGCTCTGCTTCCATACTGAGTGCAAGTGTAGTGTAGTTGGCGACTGATGGTGTGTGTTTGTTGTCTTGGCGTGCAGTTTGGTTGGCATCTCGTGCTGACGAGCGAGCGCGCGGGTATCGACGAGGACGACCTGGAGGACGACAGTGACGAACGCCCCGAGCTCTAGCGACCCTCAAGAGACGACTGCAAGCAGGGCAATGACTTGAACGTGGACAGTTAAGCAACCTAGTCGAGCACATTGCCGCTGCATTCGCCATTATAACATGAACGCGCGTCGCTCTCTCATGCGCCACCTACCGGTCGCCGAGGAGCAGATCGCTTGCTAAATCGCCCTAGTCGCTCTTCTTCTTGTCGCCAAGGCGCTCCGTGCACAGCACAATGTGCCAGCCGAACTGCATCCAGGCACACACACACGGTCAACAACACGGTCAGCAACGAGTCCATACTGAGCGCAGGTGAGACAGTAGCAGCAGCAGCAGGCGCACCTTGGTCTCGACCTTGTGCAGCTTGCCGACGTCCTCTTCGAAGACGACCTTGTCGAACTGCGGGACCATCTGTCCGCGGCCGAACATGCCGAGGTCGCCGCCCTTCTTGCCCGACGGGCACTTGCTGTGCTTGGCCGCGAGCTCGGCGAGCTTGGTCTTCATCGCCTTGGCGTCTCCGGCCGCCTGGATCTCGGCAAACAGCTTGTCCGCCTCCTCCTTCGAGTCCACCAAGATGTGCACGGCGTGCGCGCGCGGGCCGCCGCCGCCGTTGGCGTGCTTGGAGCCCCAGAACATGATGAAGATGAGGATCACGGGGCTCAGGAAGGGCATGGCGCGCGCCGCGAAGCTGCGCACGTTGCGCCACGGGTCCGGCACCTCGACGCCGTCCGTGCGCGTCGACACGAGCACCAGGTGCCAGCCAAACTGCGTCTGCACCTTGTGCACCACGCCCACGTCCTCCTCGAACGCCACGCGGTCGAACTCGGGCACCATCTGCCCGCGGCCGAACGTGCCCAGGTCGCCGCCCTTGGCCGCCGACGGGCACTTGCTGTGCGCCTTAGCGATCTTGGCGAACGCCGCGAACTTGTTGTCCGCCTCCGCCAGCTGCGCAAAGTACTCGTCCGCCTCGGCCTCCGTGTCCACCAGGATGTGGCTCGCGTGCGCCTTCCACTCGACGGGGGCGGTCGGCGCCTCCGCCTTCTCCTCCGCCTCGCTGGCGCGAGCCCAGGACGAGAGCGTCGCGACCAGAAGCAGCAGCAGCAGCGAGAACACGGACCGGCGCATGAGGCCCATGGTCGCGCTGGGAGATTGGGGAGGAGCTGGAGGAGCTGCCTGCGCTTGGGCTTGGGCTCTGGCGTCGCGGGTTCTGAAGTGAGCGATTGGGAGCGACATCACCAGAGGATCGCACGTGTCAAGCGTGGCGACGCGCGGGAGGGGAGACGTCTTGATTTACATAGTGAACACAAGTGAAGCGCCGTCCCTCCTAACGGCGGTAAAAAGCGCTCTTCGCGGTCCTGCTCGACGCTGATTGGTGGACCCGCCACAGGTTCAAGTGCGATGAATCAAGTGGCGAAAGTGTAGGTTCCAGGAAGTACTGCTACCCTCATATATATTCCCAATACATAGAGAAGACCCAATCATGGTATAATATATGCGATTCACAGTACGCCTTTGGAGGTCATGATGTCCATTGCTGCACACACTGCCTGCACCTGCACCAGTTGCAGTGCGATCTCATTCGCACTCGGCCGTTGGCTCTCATCTATTCCCTTCCTTCCTACTGTGTCCTTCACCTCTCGCCCCATGGGGCGTGCACTACACATGCAACTACTTCCCACTACCTCCGTCCGCCCGCCTCTCCTAGTGAAGCCGCACGTCACTCACTGGAGGCACTTGGCGAGCAGCCACGGGTGCGACGGGTACATGCGCGAGAAGAGGCTGACGAAGAACTCGTCCTGGTCGGCCAGGCTGCGCGCCGGGCTCCGCACAAACTCGAGCACCCACTCCATGCGCTTGGCCAGCTGGATGCAGTCCTTGGTGGCCAGCAGCTGCTCCAGGCTGCGCAGGTGCCTGTCCGTCGTGCGCGTCACCTTGAACGGGATGCGCTCGTCGACTCGCAGCGGCACGCTGCTGCGCGTCTGCAGCCGCAGGAAGACGCCGACGGCGAGGCAGCACACGTGGAACTCGACGTTGTACTTGAGCGCGCCGCCCATGCCGATGGCCTTCATGATGCCGCTGTTCTTGCGCTCGTCGCCCATGGCCAGCAGCGCGTCGCCCAGCTCGCGCAGCGCCTGCTTCTTGTGCGGCGCCGGCAGCACGTCGGCCAGCGTCTTGCACACAAAGTTGACGGCTTCCGCGGCCAGGAACAGCACCTTCATCTCCGTCAGCGCGTTGCGGCCCGAGCCCACGCGCAGCTTGCGCATCCAGCCCATGAGTCGCGCCAGCATGCCCAGCGCGAACGCCTCCGTCAGCACGGGCGCTCGCCGCAGGTGCTGCACAAACAGCACCTGCAGCGTCAGCAGCTTGCCGAGCTCCAGACACGCCGCCTCGAACTCGTCCTCGCTCAGCTCGGGCACCTTGAGCTTGTCGGCGAGGTCGCCCCAGGACCCGCGGCGCTCCTCGATCACCCACTTCTCCATGCTCTTCTCCGCCACTTGGCTCATCACGTGCACCGACGCAATCGCGCGGCCGCACGCCGCCAAGCACGCGCGCTCGCCGCCGCGGAACCCGAGGAAGCTCCACAGTAAGCGACCCAGCGGCGTGCCGATCGCCTCGCCTGGTGAGCGACCGCCCGTAGCGACCGCCACGTTGGTTACAGCGCTGGAGTTCACGTCTTCCGCACCAGCAGCCGCATCGTCTTCGTGGACGTCCGCGAGCGCCAGACCGTGTCCGTTGCCGTTCCAGTGGTGCGGCAGCTGTCCGTGCGGCTTGTGGCTGGCGGCAAAGTCCCGCACGAGGCTGTCGACCTCCACGAAGAGCACGTTGCCGCACTTGGACCAGTTGAGCGACGCCGAGCCGCCGCTGTTGCCGCTGCTACTGCATCCACCGCGCGGCTGGTGTCCACCTGCAATCGACGGCTGCTGCTGCTCCATGCGAAAGAAGCGCTCGACCAGCGACAGGTTGCAGAAGCGCAGCACGTGCATGACGGTCGTCGTCAGCTCCTCCTCCGTCAGCGGCGGCGGTGCCGTTGGAGTCAGCGCGCTGGTCCCGTCACCGCCGCGACTAGTGGAGCTGCCGCTGCTGACCGCGTCGTCGCGGCGGCAGAACTGCACGATCTCGTCCAGCTTCTCGTACAGGACCGTGCAGCTGGCGCCGTAGACGACCACGAGCCACGCCGCCCGGTCCGACGCGTACACGTTGCCGTCCAGCCGGCCCAAGTCGTTCACGTCCAGCACGTTGAAGAGCGTGTCGAGCATCAGGTTGGCGCGCGCGAACGTCTGCCTCTTGGTCAGAGTCGTGTGGTGGATTGTCGTCACTTGCGAGAGCAGCCGCAGCGCCAGTTGGACGCGCGCGAATGCGTCCTGCATGACAGCCGACGATGGAGACGCCGGGAAGCTGCTGTGTGCGTCGGCACTGGCGTTCCCGCGAGCGTCTCGAGGCGCTAGTAACGGGTCGAGGCACGCGTCCAGCGCGTACTGGAGCAGTGCCTTGAGGTCCGCGTCCGCCATGTTCCACCGCGACCAGAGCGTCACCTGCTGCTTGATGAAGTTGACGAAGTACGGAGGCAGCACGTTGCTGGTCGCGGAAGCTGACAGCGCCATCATGCGTCCGCGTTGAGGAGCTCCACCGCCAGCCGGCCAGAAGTGCGGCAGGTCCAGAACGAGGTCGACGCAAAGCTTGGAGAACTCGAGCAGGAACGTCGAGGCCACGTCGTTGCTCTGTGTGGCCAGCCATTCCTCCGTCGCCTTCCACTTGGTCCGGCACAAGATGTCGCGCACGAGCCACGAGACGAACGGGTACGGCGACGATGGCTTGTGGCCCGCGTGGTCGATCGACACCACGCTCGGCGTCATGAGCATAGACGACGTGACGGACCCGGTGCCGAAGGATGAGGCGGTCGCGCGCGCCGTCCGGTGCTGCTGCGTCTCCGTCTCGACCAGCTCGCGCATCTGCCGGACGTTCTCGAGCGTCAGGCACCAGTGCTCCCATGCCAGACGCGTCACGAACTGGTGGAAGTGCTTGCACACGTATAGTGGAGCGTGTGGGACGAGCGCCGAGAGGTAAAACGCCCAAATCTCCGACAGCTTGGCGTCGATGGACGTCGCTCCCGCTGAGGTGGTGGATGACTCAGCTGGTGAAGCCTGCAGCGTCGTCTGTCTGGGTATTCGCGCTCCTCCAGCTGCGCCAGGCATGGAGCTGATGCCGCCCTTCAAGTATTCGGAGCAGGTGGCGACGAAGCACGAGCAGAGCGTTGTGCCTGTCGTCGCCGCGTCCTGGTCCGTCCACGGAGCGTTGACGCTCGACATGTCCGTTGTGGTCGCGGGCTGGTACAGCGTCGACAGCAGCGGCTCGAAGAACTGCACGATGAGCTCCCACCTGCGCGCGTCTGGCGCGGCACGGCACAGGATGGTGAACACGTCCAGCAAGTGCTTGAGCACGCCCAGGCGCTGCCACTGCGCCATCGGGTACTTCCGCGCAGGGTTGGACTCCGATGCTTCGTCCGAGCCTGTGGACCCCATCGCTCCCTGCCAGCGCAGTGTCGTCACGTGCTGACGCAGGAACGAGATACACGCCTCCACCACAGTCAGCGGGAGCGCTTGCCACGCTTCCGACGGGACTGCGACCAGCGCTTCCCACACCGCCGCGTCAGCTGGTCGAGCCAGTGGTGGGCTGCCGCCACTTCCTGACTGTGCGTCGCCGTCGTTGCCGCTGCTCACGTGGAAGTGGTAGTCGTCATGCACGCCCACCAGAGCGTGGAGCACCTTCTCCACGTGGTCTTCCAGGTGTCTGCTGCAGATCAACCGCACTGTCGTCGCGTACACGCCCAGCACACTTCGTAGATGCTCTCGGTCGTCCCTGGACGCAGCGGTGGGTCCCTCTCTCCGTCCATTCGCTGCAGTCTTGGCTCCAGCTGCGCGGTCCGCAGCGAACTGGCTGCCAATGTCGCCCAGGATGATGCAAAGGATCGTCTCCCGGTCAAATTTGGTCGGCGCGGGCTTGGCACTCAGCCACGCGCGGAAGTCGAAGCGGCGCAGCAGACTCAGCTTCTCCTCGCTCGACAGCTTGGACGAGCTGCTCGCGCTCATGAGGTTCGAGAACATCTCCACGAACCTCAACGGCGCTCCCGCCGGGAAGAAGCACTCGCTTAGCAGGTTGATCCGCGACGGGTCGTCCAGCATGAGCTGCAGCAGCGTGCACGTCTCCCGCTCGTCGACGCACACGAAGCTCAGGCCGAGCTGCTTGATGGACCTCCAGAGCGCCTCGCGCAATGGCGGCACCATCCGCGCAAGCTTCGTGTCCAGCGTAGTGAGCAGGCGGAACCACTCGAGGCCCTTCTCGTTCAGCCGGTCGAGCTTACGCTGCCACAACGCAGCCTCGTCCTGCTCCTCCTCGCCACCAAGACCATCGCTCGACGACTCGGCGTCTCCTTCGCTGACAGACGGCAGTGCTGGAGATGGGTTCGCTTCGGCAGCCAGCTTCTCGCGGTTGATCCGCTGGCGCTCGACGTCTAGCGACCGCACAATCTGGTCGATGAGGAGGACCTGAGTCGCCAGCATCATGCCGTCCGCGTCCAGCTTCAGGAACGCGTCCACTGACTGGACGAACGAGTCTGAACTGCCGGCGTTCGCGTCCGCGTCCTCGATCGCCGACGCGTCGTGGTGCTCCATCATCAGAGACGTCACGTTGCTGAGTAGCATGGACTGCAAGTCGTATCGCTCGGCTTGCGACAGGATTGACTCAACCGCGTCCGACAGCCGAGAGTCGATGCTCCACTCGAGAAACTCGAAGCGGAACTGCGCCGGGCTGCGGCAGTTCGTGCCTTCCATGCACACTTGGCTCAGTGTCACCGTCCGCGGTTTACTAGCGTACAGTTGAGCGACGTGGTCGAGCATCTCGGCATCAAGCGCCACGAGCACCGACATGTTCTCCGAGAACTTGATCGCGACAGTCTTGAGTCCTTGCTGGTTCAGAGGGATCGACGGCGTCACGATGCAGCTCGACGAGGTCGTCACGACCGACACTTTGGGCAGCACCGTCAGCGCCGACACGCCCACGAACTCCCTCGTCAACGGCAGCGGACGGATGTTCAGGACGGAACTCGACCCGCCGGAGCCAATCCCGAACCCGCCAAAGCTGCTGTGTCGACGTGCGAGCTCCGCCGCTTCCTCGACGAACGCGAAGCCGTCGTCGTCTGTAGTGCTGTCCATACTGGAGCCAAGTTGCCGTGCAGTCCCAATGGCATCGCTTCCCTCCGATCCAACGCCGGCAGACTCGTGGGAGTGACGAGCGGTCCATGCAGACTCTTCAAAGCCGCACAGGTCTACCCACAGCGGGAGCTTCGCCCAGTCGAAAGCGACCGGACTGGTGTTCACGAGCGCGTCGCTGAGCGCGAGGACTTGCTCCAGCCGCTTCACCTCGTAGTGTCTCGGCAGTGACACGAGCTCGTTCGCCTTGAGCCAGCTGTTCGGGTCCGCGTCTTCGAGCCAGGCGTCCATGGCCGTGTAGATCTGCGAGAGCGCTACAAAGTGCGCATACCTCTTCTCCTTGCGGTCCGTCGTGGAGCCACTGTTGCCAGTCGGCGCCGCGCTCCCGTCATTGCTAGTCGAAGTCAGCGCTAGCTGCGCTTGGTTCGAGCAGTAGTTCGTCATCTTGTGCAGCTTGCCCTGGAGCTCGGTCCGCAGCGAGACGCGCTTGTTCCGCTCAAGGAAGTAGTGGCCGAAGACGTGCGACCCGCCGACACAGGCGAAGTACAGCGCGAAGAGCGTCTGCCAGTAGACAACCTGCACGCCGTCCGATTCGGGGAGCTCGAGGCAGTAGGCGCACCAGCGGTAGATCCGGAACTGCGCCAGCGACTCGAACGTCGAGTGTCCGAACTGGAACGGACGACTGTGCACCATGCTGCCAGTCGACGACACCACCGGAGAAGTGTTGACGCATCCGAGCTCTGCTAGAGCCGACGACAGCCTCCCCTCCGTCTGCATCTTGTGCATCTTCTTGGTCGTCTTTGGCTCGCACTTGATCATTAACTCCCCCACCGCCATGAACAGCAGCAGCTCCTGGCGCGTCTCGATCAGTAGCAGCCACAGCGCCAGGTGCGGACAGCCCTCCACGTACTCGGCGAGGTCTCCAGCGCCTCCAAAGATGGACGAGAACGCTGTGGACGCGTTCGAAGCCGGGAGAAAGCTCACAACTGGTGAAGCAGGCTCATCCTCCAAGAACCCGTCCGTAGAGCGGTCGGGCTGCTCCTTCCGCCGCTGCAACCCGTTGCAGTACCTCGCAAAGATGTGCTGGAGCCGCTCCACCATGTCGACAACCATCGCTGGCGATGTCTTGACGCCTGCGTCCCCTCCATCCTTGCTCCCACTTGAACATCGACGACCAGCAAAGTCGTGGACCATCGCGCAGTGAAGTAGAACGTCCACGAGGTTGCGGAACGAGTAGTTCTCGTGCCAGTAGGGTACTTGAAGCAAAGCGCGCAGCCAAATGGTCGAGAACTCGGCGAGCACCACGTCGTCCGTCGAGTACTCGAACATCCGCTCGATCAACGATGCCAGCGCTCTCGTGGACGTCGTGCAGGCTCCTGATGCCGCCTTCATCATCCCCAGCGATGCGTTCGCGATCAGGGACGAGTTCCGGATCGACAGAGCCGACGTCACCGACGAGATAGCAGCCGAAGACGCGCCGTCCTGGTCGCCGCCTCGAAGCGCAGTCGACAGCCAAGACATGGCGCCGTGGAGCAAGGCCGACGTCGTCAACGCCACCGGGTTCGACTCGGGGAAGCACTCGTTGATGAGCGCCGGGAGTACCACTGGGTGCATGTACCTGCAACAAGTCCGGATGAAGCGCAGCCTCGACTGAACGCGAGCCTTGGCCGTGCTCTCCCACCCGCCAATGTACCCCTTGTGCAGCACTTCTTGCATGCGGTGCAGCTCCTCCGCGTTGATGTACGAGAACTGATGCAGCGCGCGGATCAGCTCGAGCAAGTCGGCGATGGACAGCGACTGAATCGCCGCCATGCACAGATCGACTTGGTGGTCCACAAGCTCGCTCTCTCGCGAATTGACTCGGTCCCGCACCGCAGTCGCTTCATCGTCTGGAGCACTGGGGCTTGTCATTGCTTCTGATGACTGCGCCGCGCCGAGCAATCGCTTCTTCCGGTCCAGCGCGGACAGCACGGGCAACACGTTGTCGATCACCTTGACGGCGGCAGGGAACATGGAGCGCTTCAGGAGAACCAGCAACGGCTCCCAGCGGTCCAAGCGCTCCGTGTACAGGAAGGACGTCATCTGGCAGATCGCGTACGCCACAATAGGCTCCGTTGTCTGCGCGGCAGTCTGCACCTCCAGATCCACGTCGTCCGCCTCCCCGCCGCTCTCGAATGCGGCGCCACCAGCTACAGCTCCGACTGCGTGGATAGGAGCTCCAGAGTGCGTGATCTCCGCCGACCCCGCACTTGCAGACTCGCCCTCTTCGACCTTCAAACCCCAGCGAAGCACCTCGTCTTCTACGGATGAGTAGAACGGTATGTCGGCGTGGAGCAGCGAAGTGTTGGTCGATATAGCCGAGAACCACCGCCGGAGCGTCAATGCGTCTCGCGATCGGTCGCGCTGGACGTCAATCAATCGGAGGTACGGCTCGTGCGACTTGGGCGAGTAGAACTTGAGCTTGAGCATGAGCTTCCAGCACCACTTGTCGAAGTCCACGCTCTCGTCCAGCCACAATGCCCGACGAATCGACTTGGTGATCGCCGCGACCTCCAGTTTCTGCGGCGCCCCGCTTCCCGAGACGACAATCGCCGTCGCTGGGTCGGCGGCGCGCTCTCGTCGCGTCTTGTACAGCACCAGCGCCTCGGCGACAATCAAGGCGACTCGACGGTGGATGCCAGCGCCAGTGAACAGTTGCTCGCGCTTGACGTCGTACTCCCAGTTGATATGGTCGAGCAGGAAGCGCGCGAGCTGGCAGCGCGGCGCCGCGGTTTCCTCTAGCTGTAGCCACTTTTGGATCGTCAGCAGGTCGTGCTTGCTCGGCACCCAGCGGTTGACTGGGAACGTCTCGAACACGTGGATCCACGTCTCGGCGCACTCGTGGTACTTGAACAGCAGCGTGATGAGCAGCGAGATGATCCAAGGGTGCGCCAGGCAGGTCTGGCTGATCGGCACGGCAGCACGCTCGCCGTTCACCCCAAGCGCGCTCTTACACGTCGGAACAGTGTAGCCCGCAACGAAGAGCTCGTGCACCGCGACTGCCACGAGGTCGTTGTGATGCTTCTCGGTGGTCACGGGGTCACTTGGACACGACGCCGCGAGGCTGGCGACGGCAGACAGCAAGTGCACTGCGCTGTCCGTATCCCGCGTGATCAGGTCGTACAGGACGTGTCGAACGGGCTGTCGTCCGTCCGCTCCGCCGCCGGCTGACCGGCTATTGACAAACCGCATCCAACCAGACGCGTTCTTGGCTTCTGCTGGGACGTTCGGGAGGTTGAACAGCAGCAGCGCGAGCACGTCCCACTTGGCTGGCGCTGTCAGCGCTTCAAATGGGAAGCAGCTCAAGTACTTCCACGCGACGCGGTTGCTGTCCGCGAGCATCAAGCCGTTCAGCGTCGTCAGGAAGAGCTGGTCGAACAGCGTCGGGTAGAACAGGTCTTGGTCGGCTCGAGCGCGAGTGGCTGCCACCTCCGGTGTCTGCGCCGCATACGCTAGCAGCTCGCCAAGCAGTTGAGCGACTCGAGCCGGGAGCTTGTCGAACTCCTGGAAGGCGCGCAGACTGTTGGTGAACTCAAGCACGAGCGTCAACGCGCGGCTGAAGCTCTTCTTGATGTCCGAGGCGCACCGGAACAGTTGCTCGAACGCGAACGAGTTCGGGAACTGGTTCAGCACCGCCACAAAGTCGTCGTCCGACAGGAAGTAGCGGTCCAGCATTTCGGGGTTCTCGAGCAGCACCCACTCCGGGGACACCAGTCCGTCTTCGTCAAACTTCTTTGGCTTGGTCTTCGACTTGGCTGTCAGTGCACTTGTCGGCCCACTGGATACCAGGATCGCCATCCTTCGGAGCTTCTCCGGGTGGAAGACCAAGTGCATCATCGCCAGGTAGTGGTCTACCAAGTCTTCGTTCCACTCGAGCCTCAGCGATCCGTCCGTTGCCACTATCCCACGCGGGAACTGCAGGAACCGCAGCACCCACGAGCGCTCGTCCGTTGCGATCCGAGGCAGGTACATGACGTGCATGAGCAGGAACGGCATGTTGGTCAGCGCCTTGGTGCGCAGCAGCGTCTGAAAGCCCGTCGAGATCCACTTCTGCAGCGACTGGCGGAATCTCAGCACGCTCGAGTACCACCCGTTCGACTTGGTCGAGACTGATGACGGCGGCATGTACAGCACGACCTCGCAGGTCTCACACAATCGACACCACTGGTTCGCAGGCATCGGAGGGTTCAAGCACCCGCACGCGTAGCACTTGATCTTGCGCTCCATGCCCTTGTGGCCTTCAGCGCCGTGCTTCACCACCTTGCCGCCAGATCCTTGCATGACCATCTCGCCGCGGTAGAACGACTGCGGTATCCGGCTGAAGAGCCCCTTCTCCTCGAGCGTCACCTTCTTCTCGAAGAACACCAGCACGTCGATACAGTACTTGAGATGCTCGATCGCCGACGCAAGTGGTGATCCCGCAGGTAGCGTCTCGAAGAAGTTGATCGTGTCAGGAACCAGGTCCAAGTCTGCAAAACCCGCGTAGCTGCCTGTGTGGAGGCTGCTGCTGGTAACGCACGACGCGCTCATCTTGTTCAGGAACACCACCAAGCTCGGGTCCTGCAGCACGCCGTTCAGGTACTGCTCGACGTGGAAGTACGCCGTCGCGCGGTCAAATGTGTGCATGGTCGACTCGACAGTGCGCAGTTGGCGCAGCTTGTCGAGGTGAGCGCGCAGCCGCTCCAGTCTTTGCGCTTCGAACTTGGCCGTTTGGAAATCCAACTGCTGGTCGATCTCGACGTTGTCGCCGCAGCGCTTCGATGACGATAGCCGCTTCTTCTCGAGTGTCCACACTGTTACATTGCAGTCACAACCACGATGTTAGTGTCGAGCAGGCAAGGAATTCCATCCCATGCATCAAGGAGCGCACCTTTCTTGACCAAGACGTTGATCTCCTTCTTAGACGCTTCCAGGGACGACGCCGCCGTGTGTAGGATGTACTCGGAGAAGAGATACCGCTCCAGTCGCCCGTACAGCTCGCCCTTGTTGGTCTCAATGTGCCGCATCTTCATCTCCTGGCGCTTCTGCGACGCTTCCGCGCGCAACAGGTTCATCTCAAAGTTGACGAAGGGCTCCAGGTTGACGCGGATGTGCTGCTTCTTCAGCAGACTCTCGTACGTCTTCCGATCATCCACCTTGTCGGACCGAGTGGCTGCCGATGATGAAGTTGCGACTTCCCTTAAGCGAGCGGGGACTGACGGGTAGATGCCAGAGCGATGCGCCTCGGAGACCTTCGACTTGGCGAGAGAAGCCCGTACAGCGACGCTGGCGCTTTCAACGGACGTGTCGGCGATGACGAGCGGGCGGCTTCGAGTCACTGACTGGAGCTTCGCCGGGTCCACCACGTTCACAACATGCCGGAGCTGCTTGGACAATGTCGGCGACAGCGACGGCGCGGACGCCACCATTGGAGTTTCTCTGTACGCCGCGTAGTCCTCGTCGATCTCCATCTCGAGTGGAGCCGATGGAACGAATTCTCCGGACACCATCGGTCCTTCCTCTTCAGCGGTCGACTCGACTGGGACGGAGTGGAACGCGTGAGGGGCCGATGGTCGAGCTGGAAGCACCGCCGTCTGTGCGTCGGGATGCTGGGTGGTGTGTGTAGTTGTCGAGGCGGCCGCGCTCTCAGCAGCGGCAGCTTTTGGAGCTTCAATACCAGGAGAGCCATCGAGCTGAGCACTTGAATCAGCGGGATGCGAGACGCTATCCTCGTCGGGAAGCATCGGGGGAGCGGACGGGGTCACGACGCTATCGGCAGCTTCCATGGTCTTGTCGTGCTCGTCTGGTATGTCAAAGTCTGGGGCACTGGGTGCATGCACCAGTTCTTGGACAGCATCTCCGAGCGGCGAATCAGGAAACATAGGCGCAATGGCAACACCTACGGCGTCTCCAGCTCTCGCTCCGAAGCCATCGGCAGTGAACTCATTGGGCTGCACTAGTGGACTCCCGCGGTCGTTCTCGTGGTTGCTCGGGAAGGACCCACTCGCCTCCGCGACTAGCAGTTCTGCGGCCCCTTGAGCCCGTTCAGCGACCGCGTCCAGCTCCAGCACATCGTCCACTGTGTCCACGGATCCCTCGCCAAGGATGGCGAGCAACGCCTCCTCGTTCTCCGCGATCTCCTGATCCAGCGCCGCGGCGTCCGTCTGCTTCTTCTCGGCGCTCCCAGCGCCCTCGAGAGCGTTGATCGCAGCCTCTAGCGCGCTCAACGCGTCCAACCCACCGCTTTCCACCTCAATACCAGCGTCCACGCGCTCCTCTTCCTCAGCGACGTCCTCTCCGCTCCGCGCGTCCTCCTCCACCGCTCCATCAAGCGCTAGCGTCTGCTGCTGCTCGGTCCGCGCCTTCCTCCGGCCGTGAGAACGCCGGCTCTTCTTACGCACGGCCTCCATCGCCCCAGTGCTGAGAAAAGCCGCCTGACAGGTCGGCTGCGTACCGAACTCCCTTCGCTCGGGCGTGCGACTCCCCGCGCCGCTGGCTCGCGCTCAGGCGGGAGAATGAGGCGCCGACGACGACTGGGAGCGCGCGTACGTCGGCTACTGCTGTTGCTGCTGCTGCTGCTGCTTGGCGCCGCGGACACCGGGCTCTTCCTTGGGTGCCCCGCCCTTTCTCGATATAGGAAAGCACCCGATCGATGGCGACTGCAACTTGCGCTGTGCTGTGAAGTGAGAGTGGTTTGTTCTTCTTGCGAATACCTTCGCACAACCTTCGGTACACCTTCGCACGACTTGTCACATGATGAATGATGGTAAACGAGAGTGCTGGTCCCTCTGTCACGTTCGCCAGTCGCCGAGCCGTTTACATTCATTTTTGTACGCCAGCACATAGTGATCAAAACGCCGAAAGCTCATTTTGTATAACATGTCCCGCACTACTCACAACCCATTCCGCCGGCGAGTCGCAGGCACGAGGCCCCAGGGACCAACGACATGACAGTGACGACGAGCGAGTAGGCGAGCAGCAGCGCGGCGAAGGCGACGATGGCGCCGCTGGCCGACTTGGTGTAGCCTCCGTAGATGCGCAGCTGCTGCGCGTCGAGCTTCTGCGAGGGCAGGAAGGCGAGGCCGACGAACGCGAGCGCGTTGATGCCAAAGTTGAGCACGAGCGAGAGCAGCACGTCGACGCGCGCGTCGCTTGCATCCGCAGCAGCAGCGGCCACGTCGTAGAAGTTGGAGCCTTGGAACAGGCCCTGGGCGTTCGTGCCGACGAAGATCTGGACGAGGAAGTAGAGCGAGAGCGTGAGGCCGACCATGGCGCCTTCCGAGCCCTCGATGATGATCTCAGTAAGCGGCACAATAGCTGTCAGGAACTGGATGGCCGACCCGACGGCCGTGAGCGAGAACAACGCGCGGTACAAGTACCGACTGCGCTCGACGTCGAGGCTCACGAGGATGGCGGCGAGCAGGTGCGGGAGGATGACGAACAGCGGCGCCGCGCCGAAGAACTGGCGCCACGGCCGGTTCATGAAGGAGCGGCGCCAGACCATGACGGTCAGGAGCGACACGGTGCTCGTGATGGCCTGCGTGGCGAAGTAGTTGTCCTTGTTGGCGCCCGCCCAGGTACTGACGACGGTGGCCGAGTTGGAGAAGGCGACGCTCATGAAGAGCGTGAAGAAGCACATGAAGACGAGCACGCGCCAGACGGCCTTCTGCTGGATGATCTTCCAGAAGATGCGGCTGCGCACCTTCATGGTCGTCGACAGCGAGTAGTGCTTCTCGTCCCAGTACAGCCAGATGACCGGTAGCGGCGCGATGATGAGCACCGCGAAGATGACGAGCGCCACGGCCAACGGAACGTTCGTAGTCCCGCTAGAGAAGTCGCCCCAGACGCCGTAGGTGCACCCGTCAGCGACCAGCGTGACGAAGAACCGGAACATAACGTACGAGGCTTGGATCGCGCCTCGGGAACCCAGCGGCTCGCGTTGCGACAGTTCGATCACGCGGGTATGCACGCTCAGGTACGACATGAGGTTGCCGAGTGTGGCGATGGCCGCGACCAGGACGGCGACGACCGTGAGTCCCAGGCTCGGATTGTCCTTGTCAGCGGCGGCGCTGAGTCCGGCCATGACGAGGAAGCTGACGGTCGTAATGAGCAGCCCGAGCATCATGTAGCCCTTGCGGCGGAGGCCCATGATGGGGTAGCAGTCGGACAGCAGGCCGATGAGGAAGCTGAGCGCCATGGGGACGCTCGTGAGGCGCTGCGCCGCCACGCTTTGCGCTGCCGAGAGCCCGAACTGGATGTGCAGCAGCGGCTGCAGCACCGTGTTGAGCGACGTGAGCGAGAAGACGGACGCGAACGTGGCGGCCACGAGCCCGCGGCAGTGCGCCGACCAGAAGTCCACGGCGCCGCCCTTGCGCAGACTGCCGTACATCTCGTGGTTGTAGAACTGCTGCCCGGCGATGAAGCGCGCGTCTGGAGTCTCCGCATGCCGGCTGCTCGCGTTTGTCGGCCGCTGCAGCTCGAGTTCCGCGTCCTTGGGCACGTTAGGCGACTGGAACGTCTTGAACTCGGCGGGAGGCGGCGCGCTCATCTTGTCGAAGCTTGAGGACCCGGCCGTCCACATGAACGCGGCGCTGGCGGCCAAAGGGAGGAGGAGAGGCGCGGATGTGCTGCGGAAGCCGCTCGAGTCGGGGAATGCGGCGGGATCAGAACTGGCGGAGGGCTGGCTCCGTGCGCCGGCTGGGGCCGCACGCCTCTGCCTCTAGACTCTATTTACCGGAGAGCGGCTGCCTGCCTGCTCCCGCCGAATTGACCTTAGCGCTTGCGCACACGCCGGATGGCGCGGTCGACTGGCGGCCATGTGGACTTCTTGGAAGGCACCGCACCACTTGGTGGTCGACTCTGCCACCAAATCGCTGGTCAACACCGCGTAAAATTACGATAATAGACGCTCTTTTCGAGTGTTATTTGTCAAAGTGACAGCAAAAATGCGTAACCTTACGGTACTAGCCATGACTACGCATGGTAATTACGCGATTGAGCCATGATATCTGATCTGCGCGTGCTTCAACGGGGTCAAGCAGCCGTTCGACGGCGATCAATGATGCTGCCTCCTCCTCAATCCTAAAGGTAAGAATGCTGCGGACGCCAGTGAAGTGGGGTCAGATGGCTAATATATACCGTGATTATCACTGTGGTGCCTAGAAGGCGGGCTCCCGTCCCGTGGACGCCGCGTGCCTGCCTACTCGCAGTTGGTGCCGCCGACGAGGATGAAGCACGCGGTGCCCGGCACCAGCGCCATGATGGTGACGACCAACGCGTAGAGGAAGAGCACGAGGCTGACGGCGACGATGGCTCCGCTGGCGGCCTTGGTGAAGCCACCGTACATGCGCAGCTGCTGCGCGTCGAGCTTCTGCGAGGGCAGGAAGAAGAGCCCGATCCAGGCGAGCGCGTTCAGTCCGAACTGGAGGAAGAGCGAGAGCAGCACGTCCCAGCGCGCGCTGTGCGAGTCGGCCGCCACCTCGGCCGTGTCGTAGAAGTTGGTGCCCTTGAACACGCCGTTGGCGTTCGTGTCGACGAACACGTTGACGCAGCGCTGGAGCGTGAGCGTCAGGCCGATCAGCGCGCCTTCCGAGCCCTCCTGGACGATTTCGGTCACGGGCACGATCGTGTTGAGCAGGCCGATGCCGTCAGCGATGTACGACATGGAGTAGAAGACGCGGTAGAAGTACCGGTTGCGCACGACGTCGAGCGCCGTCACGAGCGCCAGGAACAGGTGCGGCACGATCTGGAAGAGCGGCGCGAGCCCGAAGAAGAGCGGCCAGTTGCGGTTCATGAAGAAGAAGCGCCACGTGAACATGATGCAGATCATGACGACGTCCGAGATGGACTTGACGACGAGCGAGTTGTCGCCCGCCGCTCCGGCCCAGGTGCTGATGACGGCGGTCGAGTTGCTGAACTTGATGCCGAGGAAGAGCGTGAAGAACCAGATGAAGGCCAGGATGCGCCACACGGCCTTCTGCTGCATGATCTTCCACAGGATCTGCGTGCGGATCTTCATGGACGTGTTGAGCGAGTACACCTCCTCCTTCCAGAAGATGAAGACGAGCGGCAGCGGCGCGATCGACACGATGCCGAGCACCACGAGGCAGCCCCAGACCGGGATGTTGGGCTCCGCGCCAGTGCCGAGCATGAGGAACGTCATGACGGACGTGAAGATGGACGTGTAGCGTCGGAAGATGAGGTACGCGGCCTGGATCGTGCCGCGGTCGCGCAGAGACTCGCGCTGGGAGTACTCGATCACGCGCGTGTGCACGCAGACGTAGGTGATGATGCAGCCGATGCTGGCGAGCGACACGAGCACCATGGCGATGACGACTTCCCACGTCTGGCGACTCTCGCCCTCGTTCGCGTCGAAGTAGGCGCTGAGCCCGGCGATGGAGAAGACGGCGGCGGCGTTGAGGATGCAGCCGGCGATCATGTAGCCCTTGCGGCGCAGGCCCATGATGGGGTAGCAGTCGGACAGGAGGCCGACGAGGAAGCTGAGCGCCATGGGCAGCTGCACGAGCCGGCCGACGCCGACGATCTGCGACGACGACAGCCCGAGCTGCGAGTTGTACATGGGCTGCACCAGCACGATGAGCGCCTGGTAGGACAGCATGGACGTGAAGGTGGCCGCGCACAGCCCGAGGCACTCGACCGAGTACCAGTCGACGGCGCCGCCCTTGCGCAGACTGCCGTACATCTCGTGGTTGTAGAACTGCTCGCCCGCCACGAAGCGGCCGCCGTTCTCGTCGAACGAGCTGCGCTCAAAGTCGAGCGGCGACTCATACGTCGTGAAGTCCATCTTGGTCGGCGGCGGCTGCGGCACCACGCCGCTCACGGTCTTCATGGTGGCGGACGGACTGGACGGAGAGGCAAGGCACTGCTCGGGTCGTCGGGTCTCGGTGCAAATCGCGGAATGAATGGGGGATCGGACATCAAGCATCGGACCGCGTTTCGAGTCGCCATGGGCAAGTGATGGGGTCCAATGGCAAGTCCGGATTGTCTTGGAGTTTGTATGGCGACTCGATCGCGCTGACTTGTTGCTGCGAGTGGATGGAAGGCAACGTCGACAAGCGCGGCGTCGAGGCGGCTATGCACGCCAGATGGCGCGTCAGCGGGCAGAGACGCGGCGACGTCCCACACTATGCACGATCTTCTTGGTGCACAGTTCGCGGTGGGGTTGAACCGGTTGACTTGGGATTTGTAAGCGAGTCGCGCGTCACGAGTTGCTCTTCACCAGATGTAAAGTCGGTGCTCGAAATGAAGCTCCCCTTTCGCATTCGGTGCTTCAGGTTGGAACCGGCGGCGTGTGTCGCGTTCGCGTTCACCAGTTGATTTGATGGTTCAAGCACTGCTCGAAGCTCGATCTGGGTCGGCTGGACGACGACTCAGACGGCGACGACTCCAAAGTGGCATGCGGGACATTGGCCAATCGTGTGGGGTGCGGTGTGAGTGGATTGACCAGGTCTCGGTGCGATCCTTGAGGAGCCTCCATAGAGCTTGGCTCCATTGCTCCCCTCGCCTCTCCATCGCATGACGTCGCCAGCGCGCAGCAGGGACGCAAAGATGCCGCTGCTTGTTGTGATCGCAGTGCAGAGCCCTTGCCAGTTGGAAAAGACACCGGCAGCAGCGCGCATTGAGCCGACGATTGAAGGAAGAGAGAGAGAGCTGAGCTGCTGACTGCTGGTGCGCGCGTCACGGCGGCGCGTGACTTCGGTCAGCAAACGAACGCCAACTGGATTTGAATACCTTATGTCATTACTTCAGTGTCGTCGTGTCGTGACGAGCAAGAGCAAATGTATGCTCGGGCGGACTTGAGGTGTTAGGTTGCGGATACACCATCTGTCGTGCGTCGCAACAATCCATCAGCAAGCGACGCTTCCCCGCCATCTGATTCAAGTGTAAACTTAAATGAGATCATCAAACTTACCAAATCCTCACAAAAACCAGCATGTCTGTAAACATACACAGGCTGTTTCTCGCTTCTTACTCACGGAAGTTTGCAACAAGCAACTTTGTGACTTCCCGGAAGTCATGCATCTTGAAGAGGCGCAATCGGATCCACTCGGCAAGGACAACAACAACACCTTCCTGCACGCTGTGCGCAACCATGGGGACGCGCGCGCCGCTCTTTGGTCGCAGTGGCGAGCTGGAGAAGCTTCTGGCGTCGACAGGGGACGCGTCGCAGCCCTGTGGCGTGTTGGGCAGCGGCGCCGAGGCCACAGCCGACTCCGCCGAAGCCAGATATGACGCCGAAGCCATGGTAGACGAGCTGCTCGCGAGCACGTGGGAGCCCGTACTTGGCGCGACCGGGGTGCGTTCAGCGCCAGCCAAGCAGGCGGCTTTCGCGCAGCAGACGCGCGCCATGAACGCGCTCCAGTCGGTGCTCGCAGACGCCGTCGCGCGCCTCAAGACGCACCGACTGGCCGTCACGCAGCGCATCACCGCACTCGAGGGGGAGAACGCGGGCGCGGGTGCCAAGTACCAGGACGCGCTGCGTAGCCCCGAGGCACTTCTCAACGTGCGTCCGCCTTGCCCGGTCTGTTCTGCTGTGTCTAGAGGAGGGCGAGGCTCTGACGGTGATGTGTACCTGGCGGAGCAGCAAGTATGTTCGCAGATGGAGGACCTGGAGGAGCGGTTCACCAAGGTCAGCTCGTCCGCCGTGCTCATCGGCGACAAGCTGGCCAAGCTCGACGGCGAGCGCGCGCGCGTGCTCGAGACGGACGAGCTCATGGAGGCGCTCGTGGCGCTCAACGAGCCGCCAACCAGTAGCCACAGGGACGACTCTAACACCACAAGCTCGACTAGCAGCAGCAGTCGGCTCGTGCGGACGCTGCGGGATCCAGCGCAGCTGCATGAAGCCGCGCGCGTGATCAAGAAGATGGGCGTCTTCTCGTCCGAGTTGTCGTCGCCCGCCATCTCTCGCGCCGTGGCCGAGATCGAGCGGCTCAGCCAGCGCATCGAGACGGACTTGCTGGCCGAGTTCTCGGCCGCACAGGAGCGCGAGAGCCTCGCCGGCATGCGCGCGTGCGCGGCCTCGCTGATCGCATACAACGACAAGGACAAAGTGGCCGACCGGTTCGTCTGGAACGTCATCAAGGACCGGCTCGCGAGTCTCCAGCCGCCGCTGGGGGCGTCCACATCGCGGACGGACCCGCTGCAGGACCTGGCGGCGCTGTTCGAGACCATCCGGTCCATCTGCAGACAGCAGTTCGCTGTCATCCAGCAGGTCTTCCCGCCCGCAGCCGTTAGCTCCGTGCGCGAGCTGCTGGTCGAGCGCTTGTTCAACGACCCGGTCTTCGGCATCTTCTCGTCGCTCGACCAGGTGCTGAGCGCCAGCGCCGCCGCTGCATCGGCCCAGCAACACGCGGACGCCGTGTCTTCCCCTGTTGCTGGTGGAGGCGGAGCGACAAGTCCGATGGCGGCGGTGGGGACGAGGAGGACCCAGGCGAGCGAGGAGTACGTCACGCTGCTCTGCGGCGCGTACGAGCGCACCTGCGCGCTCACGGCAGCGATCGAAGGCATCGTGGAGAGCAGCAGCGCCGTCATTGACAACCAAGAGCGAGCTGTACAGCCAGAAGAAGACGAGGAAGAGGAGGCCGACGCCAACAACAACGCACCAGACAAGATCGACGCGGAGGGCGAGCGAGAGCGCATGCGCACGTTCCTGAGTCTGCAGCTGCACTCGCTCTTCGGCGGCCACCGCGCCAAGTACGTGCGCTCAGAGCTCGAGCTGCTGCAGCTCACGTGCCGCGACGTGCTGGCCGGCGTGCGCTTCCCACAGCAGCTCACGGCTCGGCAGAAGGTGGCCGCCACCAAAGCGAGCAAGACCGCGGCCTCGTCCTCCTCCGGTAGCGCAGCCTCCACGTCGTCGCCAGCCGCTGTGTCCTCCACTCAACTAGTGTCTCCGCTGTCCAGCTCGTCCTCGCTGGCCGCGTCGTCCACCACGAGCCTGGATGCGGCGGGAGGCGGCGCAGTGTCGCTCGGCGAGTGGTCGCAGCTCTACTTCGACTCGCTCTGGTCCATAGCGGACGACGCCGAGGCGCCTGAGCGATACGTGCACGCGCTGCGGAGCGCCATCGACCGCTGCAAAGTCGTGCTCGAGAGTGAGAGCGAGCTGCGCGGCGAGCTGCTCACCAAGCTCTTCTCCGTCTTCTCCGCCGGCTACGGCGACGAGTACCTCGGGGTATGGGCTTCTCGCGGACTTACAGGCTTGTTCTGGTGCTGACTGGCGTGGGTTGGTGTCCAGAAACTCGCGGCGCTGGCCAACGACATGCTGCAGGACCCGTTCGCGTCGCCCGACGCCGCGCGCCAGTTCCTCCAGGTCACGGAGCTGATACTTAAGCGCGTCGACCTGCTCGACGACGCCTTCGACGCGGTCCTTGTGCCAGCACAGACCGACGCGCCGACGCAGCTCACGTGAGTCTCCTCCATCATATCCCTCTCGACCGTGTCCTCCTGCTTATTGACGGTGGGTGGACGGCAGGATCTGCTACGAGAGCAAGCGCAAGCAGCTGGACAAGCTCGAGCAGCTCGTAGCGCGCGGGTTGCGTCAGCTCTTCGTCGTGGTCGCCAAGGACGTGGGCACTCTGCTGGCCACGCACCAGGACAAGGCCGACTTTGTGGGCAGCGAGGCCAACATGTCGCTCGCGAGCTCCAAAGCCTGTCGCCGAGTCGCCGAGTACCTCCAGCCGCTGCTTTCCGCCGCCTCCGCCGTCCTCGTACGTCCCTAGGCGCCGGCGGTAGGTGTCCGGCTCCCCACTCACTTGCTTCTTGTGTTGCCTCTCCGGGCGGGCAGCTGGACGAGAACCGCGAGCGGTTCCTGGCGGCGCTGGCCGCGCAGTTCAAGGACGCGTACCTGCAGCACCTGCTGCGCTTCCGCTTCGACGCGGACGGCGCCTGCATGCTGCTGCGCGACGTGGCCGCGCTCCGCCAGGTCTTCCGGAAGCCGGCGGGTCCTCGCGCTCGGCTGGCGGTCGACGACGCCTTTGACGTGCTGCACGAGGTGGCCAACGCCTTCGCGCTGCCGCCCGAGCACCTGGGCGGCTTCCTGCGCGACGGCAAGCTCGCGGCGCTGGGCCGTCCGGCGCTGCTCGAGCTCGTCAAGCGGCGCGTCGACTTCAAGGCGAACGCGGACAAGATCTCGCTCTCCTGACGAGCCACTATTGCCAAGACGAGGTCAGATTGAAGCGCTCTTACCTCGTCACAGACTCTTGGAGTAGAGCTCGTGGCGCACGGCGGCGCTGCGCTCCTCGAGGCGGCGCGAGTTGGGCGGGTCGACGCGCATGGTGTAGTTGTACCGGCGGCGGAAGTCCTTCTTCTCGGTGAGCGAGCGCAGCGCGAAGTAGTACTTGGCGTAGACGGAGGCCGAGATGTAGAGGTCCCACTGGATGTGGTGCAGGAAGAGCCGCTCGAGCCGGTTGACGGCGTGCAGCGAGTACTGCGGGTAGATGCCGCTGATCTCGACGTTCCAGGAGCTCAGGTCCTGCCAGACCTTGGACGCGAGCAGCAGGCCGCACAGCACCACGGGCTTCCACGTGGCCACGAGCAGCGGCACGCCCGCCTGCTCCATCAGCCGCTCAATGTAGATGAGGCACACGATGGAGCACTCGGCGCTCAGCTGCGCCTGGTTGAACAGGTGCTTGCAGAACCGGAAGATCTCGTCCACGCTCGGCTCGTGCCTCCGGGACGTCACCTTGGCCATCGCGAACGCTGTCAGCGGGTGCACGCGCGGCACGCGCACGAACGTGTACTTGTACTGCGGCGTGACGAACTTCTCCTCGCGGAAGAGCTCCTCCACGGGCTCTTCGCCCTCCATCTCGAGCTCCAGACTCGTGCTGGACGTCGTGGTGGTCGCGGTCGCTGCGCTCACAGCCGCCGCGCGCCGCGGATGGGCCTCATCGCGCTCGTCCCGCTCGTCTTGGCCGTCCAGAGCGAGGACTGGCGCTGGAGACCGCGCCTCACTCGCCTGGTGGCCGCGGCTTGGGATGGAAGAGGAGGAGGCTGGAGGGTCGTCCAGCTGGGCCTTGGACGCGCGCTGCTGCTCGCGCTGGCGCTTCTCGCAGCGACGCAGGTGCTGGTACAGCACGACGCTCACTCGGCGCAGAAAGTCGTCGTAGTTGGGCTGCGCGAGCGTCGACCCGACGGTGCCTGCGGCCGGCGCCAGGCCCGCCACGCGGTCGTCCGGCTTGCGGTAGCGCAGCGGGCCGGACT
This sequence comes from Phytopythium montanum, assembly GCA_023338065.1. Lineage (NCBI taxonomy): Eukaryota > Oomycota > Peronosporomycetes > Pythiales > Pythiaceae > Phytopythium > Phytopythium montanum. The sequence continues at coordinate 24,121 of JAADXY010000351.1, forward strand.
CTCCCAGCCGCGGAGTGAACACGGCGTGTGTGGGCTGGAACGCGGCCGCAGAACCCGCGGTCTGGTCGGAAGAGTGGTCTCCGCCGCCGTCCATGAAGCGCACGTGACCGCGGCTGTGGGCGTCGCCTGAAGGCGCGGGCTGGCGCGCTGGACGCCGCAGATGCCGCGCGTCCTGCTCCGCCTCGTCCTCCTCCACCGAGCTGGGCAGGAAGGGCGAGAGCGACACGCTCAGGGCCGCCGCGTCCGCCATCCTCCCCGCCATCCGCCCCGTCACCACCATCGATCGATATTTGAATCAGATTGTCAGGCAGGCTTCACACACACAAAAAAACGAAAAAAGATCCGGGACTTCCAGGTAGTCAACGCCTGATACATGGTATCAGAGTCTGATTCCGCTCCTTTTCGACCAATCACACCTCGCTGACGCTTTCGTCCAGTCAAACGCTGCGGTTCGCTCAAGCGCCACCAACCAGTATTGGACGGCGACCTCCGCGGCATCCGTGGCTCCCGTCTCTTCCTCGCTCCTCTGTGGCCTGCCCCCGAGCCGCCCGCGCCCAGCACCTCCACAAGCTCGCCCACTCGCTGGTCATGTCGACTGCGGCGGTGGCGTCTCGCTTCGGCCAGCGGCTGGCGCACACGGACAAGAAGTACCGCGACCAGGCGCTCAAGAAGCTGACGGCGTACCTGTCGCGCCGGCACGCGGCCTGGACGCCGCTCGAGTGGGACAAGCTCTGGAAGGCGCTATTCTACTGCATGTGGATGAGCGACAAGCGGCCGGTGCAGATGGAGCTCGCGCGCAGCCTCGCGCGGCTCGTGCACAAGGTCCCGGACCGCCAGGACGCGCTCGCCTTTGTCCGCTCGGCGCTTCGCACCATGCGCCGCGAGTGGCACGGACTCGACGGCCTGCGCCTCGACAAGTTCTACGACCTGGTGCGCCAGCTTGTGCGCGAGAGCGTCGCGCTGCTGGCGGCGCACAAGTTCCCGCGAGAAGCGGTCAACGAGCTGGCGGCTTCGCTCTCGGCCGAAGTGGTCAGCCAACGCCCCAACGGCCTGCGCATGCACCTGGCGGACCTGTTCCTGGCCGAGGTGCACGCTGCCGCGAGTGATCAAGTCACTTCGGGCGCCTTCCTGCTGCTGCTCGAGCCGTTCTTCACGCTGCTGGGGTCAGAGTACGACCAGACCGTCTTCAAGCGCGTCCGCGACCTCGTCTTCCTGTGAGTCTGCTGACTCTGTATGATGCATCTGCCACCGCCGCTAGCTAGCTCTGACCTGATGATGAACTGATGATTAGGCCGATGCTGAGCGACTGCGTCTTTGGGGAGGCGGCCAAGCAGGCGGCGGAGGAGAAGCAGAAGAAGAGCGACGACGACACGGACGGAGACGGAGAGGAGGAGGAGGTGGCCAAGGGGTTCCCGCGTGTGGAACTCGCGCGCGTACAGCACCGCATCCTGGCGATCGCCACGGCCGAGTACGTGGAGAAGGAGAAGAGTTGGGCTGGCGCTTGTTGTCGTTGCGCGGCTGATGATTGGCGGCTGGTGTTGTTGGTACTGGTGGTTTGCAGGGACACGGCGGAGCGCAACCGGCCGGCGCTGTATGAGTTGTATGGCAAGTTCGCGGCGGCGACCAAGGTGGACTCGCTCAAGGCGGTGGTGGAGGAGGACGTGGAGGAGGAGGACGAAGAGATGGAGGAGGTGGAGGCGGCGGTCCCGGAGGTGGAGACGGTCGTGGTGGAGGAGACGCCCAAGAAGAAGAAGAGCAAGAAGAGCAAGAAGCGCAAGCAGGCGGAGGCCGAGGAGGAGATTCAGCAGCAGCAGGAGGAGGTCGTCGAGGTCGTCGAGGCGGCGCCGCCGTCCAAGAAGCAGAAGAAGGCCAAGAAGCAGGCGGAGGCGGTCGAGGAGGTGGTGGAGGTGGCGGTCGAGGAGAAGAAGAAGAAGGCCAAGAAGTCCAAGAAGCAGGTCGAGGAGCCGGTCGAGGTGTCCATGGAGGAGGAGGCAACGCCGGCCGAGGACAAGCCCAAGAAGAAGAAGAAGAA
>JAADXY010000352.1:0-26111 GCA_023338065.1 Phytopythium montanum
CCTCGGCTTCTGCTGCTGCCCGCTGTCGTCTTCTCTCTCGCGTTCTCTGCACGCGCTTGCGGCTGCTGTGGGCCGCGCAGCGGACTGTCGACGGCGTCAGCTTCCGCCTCTGCGTTAGTGGCGGATCGCGCGAGTTCGACTCGAGTTGTTGGTTTGTTTTCCCCCTCTGGAGTGGTGGCGTGCGGACGCGGTAATTTGCCATGAATTAGCACAATTCGCGGCAAATTAGCTGTCCAATCGGCCAATCAGTGCGCGACACGGAATTGCGGCAACAGCTGTCCACATACAAATTCTTTGTCTGTTTGTCTGGCAACAACTTTCCAAATGCAAAGTACCTTGTCTGTCTGTTGTCTGTTGTCTCTGACCAACTACCTTGTCTCCCTCCACCTCACTCCTCCTGTGCCTACATGTGGCTCCCCACCTCAGGCAAAGACGTTCTGCTGCTCCTCCTCGACGGTGGCGAGGTCCTCGTCGGTGGCCTCGAGCGCGCTGAAGTTCATAAAGTGCGTCTTGCGGTGCACCTCGTGATAGAACTCCTTCGGGTTGCCGAGCTTCAGGTCGTACTTCATGCCTGTGTTGTGCTTGACGCCCATAAAGTTGTAGTTCCACACGTCCTCCTCGGGCACCATGTAGAACCCGAGGAAGCGGTCCGAGAGCAGCATCTGCACCTTCTCGTAGTGCGTCGGCGCAAAGCCCGCGGGGTTAGCGCCGCTGTCCTTGTTCTGCCGGCCCCACTCGTAGCCCGCGGGCGTGAGCTTGTAGGCCGTGAGCGAGCACGAGCCGGGCGTGAAGCTGCACGTGATGATGATGGCCTTCTCGCCGTCCAGCGCCGTGTTCTCCGACATGAGCTTCGAGTGGAACGTCACGTCCTGCGGCGGCAAGTGCGGCAGCTCGTTCGGCTGCGTGTGAATCCACCCGAGCGCCTCCATGCCCTCCAGGTACTCGTGCTCCGGCATGTGGATCGGGATGCTCACGTTCTGGTGCGTGCCAAGCTGCGGCGGCATGACGATGCACCGGATCTCTTTCACCTGCGGGTTGTCCGGCGGGCTCACGCCGTACATGAGCCCGCAGATCTGCGTGCGCAGGTCCGACACCGTGATAAACTTGTTCAGCACGTTCTTGGGCAGCACGTACGTGAATCCCGTCTCACGAATGTCGTCCGACGACACGTAGATGTGGTTCGTGCGCAGGTGCAGGTTGGCCGCCGAGATGGCGCGCACGCGCCAGTCCGTCTTGGACGCGAACGAGTGCTGCTCGTACTGGCTCGTCGTCGTGATGACCATCTCGTCGCCGTGCACGTTGACCGTCTTGGTCGTCACGGCCGTCAGCTGGCTCTGCTCGCGCGCCTGCTTCTCGATCTCGGCCACCTGCTGCCGCTGGAGCGACGGCGCCGAGATCTCCATGCCCAGGATGATGTCGCGGATCTCCGACTGCGTCAGCGACGCCACGTTCACGTTGTTCTTCTTGCCGTAGTCGCCCAGGATCAGGTCCTTGAGCGCCACCTCGACCTTGAGCCACTGCTCGTCCGTCAGCGACGGCCAGATGTGGTGCGCCTGCGTCGTCGTCTCGGCGTCCGGGCGGAGGATCATCTTGGTGCGGTCGTTGTTCACGTGCAGCGCGCGCAGGATGAGGATCAGCCGCGAGAAGGCCGTGTACGACGTGATCGTGTTCAGCCAGTCGTCGTAGATGTTGAACAGCACCATCTGCGGCTCGGTCGCCTTGAGGATCAGGTCGCCGAACTTCTCCACCTTGAGGCACGCCTGGAACGGCAGCTGCAGCTCGCTGCCCTTGATCACAATGTTGGGGAAGTCGAGCAGGTGCACCTCGAGCGGGTCCAGCATGCCCTTGCGCGTCACGATGATCTGCTTCGGCTGCTCCTCCACTGGCAGCGAGCGGATGAGCGCGGCCACTTCTTCGGCCGTCTTCCACTTGGCAAGCTGGCCGAGACGCTTCTGTCCCGCCCACACTGACGTGTGGATGATCTTGAGGAAGAGCTGGCCCGTGCGCGGGTTGAAGATGAAGATGGCACCGTTGATCGGCTTGGTCGTCAGGTTGCCCTCGAACGTCTTGTGGATCGTCACGCGGTACACGTTCGTGTCGTCGACGAACCAAATGATCTGGTTCGAGAAGAGCTCGCCGTAGTTCTGGCTCGACAGGTACGGCTCCGTCGGCTCGGACGAGTAGAGCTGCAGGCCCTTGCGGATGCGCTCGCGCAGGACGTACAGCGCCGGGTTGGCCTTCATGATCTTGGCCATCGCCTGCTGCATCAGCGGCTTGCAGCCCGGGAACCAGTTGCCGTAGCCGCTGTACAGGTTGTACGCCAGGTCGACGGCGAGCAGCACGCCCGTCGGCGACGGGTAGATCGTCATGTTGTCCGTCGTGTAGTCCAGGAACTTGGCGCGCGAGTACCGCTCAATGTCGTGCGAGTCAAAGTCGCCCCAGCGAAGCTGCACGTCGATCCAGTACTTGGTGCTGGTTGATCCATCGTAGCTGTCCTTGGTATCATGGAGCAGCGTCGGACGCCCCATCTGCCACTTGTAGGCGGCGAAGAGCAGGATGTCGGCGCACGAAGAGTTCATCTTGTACGACTTGCGCGGATGGATCGTCTCCTTCTGGACGTTCTCGATCTCGAGCGCGTCCAGCTCCTGGTCGAACACCTGCGTGAGGTCCATGACGAGCGACTCGTGGATCTTCTGCCACAGATGCGCGCGGAAGATCTGGATGAGCGAGATCTTGAGCGTCGGGATCTTGCCGTGCATGAAGATGCCCGTCAGATCCAGCTGCACCTGGAAGCCGACGTACACGTTGGCGCGGTTGATCGTGGGCGACCACCAGAGCGTGAACCGGCGGTTCGGGATCTGGTTCAGACCCGAGCGCTGCGCGTTCGTCAGCTTCTTGTACTTCATGCTCTCCTCGAAACCCGACGCCTTCTCCCAGAACAAACCCTCCCACGTCGGGAAGTACGTGCCCTTGAACAGCGTGTGCTCCAGGATGCCTTCAACGCCACCGAGCGCCTGGATCATGTCCGTCCGGTAGTTGTTCAGGTTCCACAGCTTGCCGTCGTGGCGCTGGTGCGTCCACCAGAATGGGTTCTGCCGCAGCACTTGGTATCGCTTGAAGTCCGTGCGCACGCGCCAGCCCTTGTCGTACGCCAGCGTGTGTCGGTCCTTCTGGAACAAAGTGTTAATGCGCGGGATGCCGCGGTCCCACGAGTCCTCCAGGTCTTCGAGCGTCAGCCGCCGATTCTGCGCGTTCGCCTCCTGCCGCTTCAGCGCGTACTCGGCCCACACTCGCTGCGAGTCGACGAACTCCGACTCCCACGGCTGCAGGTAGCGGAACAGGTTCGGGATCAGCTGGTCCTCCTCGTGCGACATACCCGAGCGGAAGTGCGTCACGCCACCGCCGTCCGTCTGCTTCGAGTACCGGAGATCCGACTGCGGGATAAGCACGTGACCCATGGACAGCATGCCGAGCCCGCCGAGCTCCTTCGGCGTGTAGAACACAACCGGCGGGAAGCGCGAGGGCATCTTCGAGTTGAGTCCGATCTTGATTCGCGTCTGCATCTTGTTCTCGCACTTGACGAGCAGGTCCAGCAGCTCCTGGGTCTGGACGACCGACTCGCGGAAGTACGTCATGAGACCGATCAGCGCAGAGTTCCACTTGTTGGCCACCTTGGTGAACGTCGTGCTGCCGGACGACATGAGGATCTGCCGGATGCGGTTCTCGAATGACCGCAGCGATTCCTCGTCCACGCGCAAGTACGCCTGCGCCGTCCGCTCCTTGGTCGTCTCGTTCTGCAGGATCCACACGCCGTCCTTGTGCGTGAACTCCTCGTTCGCGGCGCGGATCTTGGGCAGGATGCGGATCTCGAACCCGGACATGTTGAACAGCAGGTTCGGGTTGTCCTTCGAGTACACCGACACGAAGCTGTTATCCCACTCGAACGTCGTCAGCGAGCGCGGCAGGCGGTTCTTCATATCCCAGAAGGTGGCGCGGCCGAGGTTCACGTCGTGCTTCATCAGCCGCATGCGCGCGTCGCGCGGCCAGCACTTTTTGTTGTTGTAGCCGACAACGTTCTCGTTGTTCGGGTCCGGGTGCTCCGTCAGGTACCGCTGGATCAAGTCCCGCGAGTCCTCGGCGTCGAAGCGGAAGAGCACGTAGATCCGGTCGATGTAGCGCGTGTACAGCCGGATCGGGTGCCGCGTCTCCGTGTCCGTGTCCTTGAACGACAGGTACTCGTTCGGGAGCTCCGGCGGGCCGGCGATCTCCGTCGCGCGCGTCAAGCCGAGCAGCAGCAGGTCCAGGATCAGGCCGTAGTACTGGAAGATGAACGAGCCGAACTGCAGGCCGCGGATCAGGCCGTACGAGTTCGTGTGCATCATATCCTTGTACGCGAGCACGATGTTGTTCTTGGCCGTCATGTAGTCCGCGATGTTGTGGTCCAAGATCAGGCGGAGTAGACGGTTGAGCAGCGTCAAGTCGATCTTCTCGTACACCTTCTCCAGCTTCGTCTCGAGCATCACCACGCACTCCTCCTCCGACGTGCCCCACACGTTGTGCAGGTTGTTGATCCCCTGGCACCACTTGTACACGAGGAGCGGCGGCGGCTCCGAGTCGCTCGGCTTGATCCAGCTCGGGAAGAGGTGGCGCTTGTCCGCCTCGTACCACAGATACTGGTCAAGGTACGCGTCCGTGATCTTCTCCAGCGGCTCGATGTCGTACACAGGCGTCAAGTGGCTGTACAGGTCCATGAACTCGATGTGCACCTCCTTGAACGCGCGCTGGGTCAGCAAGTGGCGTTTGATCCGCGAGAGAGCCTCGTGCGGGTTGTCGTACGCCTGCTCGATCAAGCCTAGCTCTTCACGCTGCGACTGGTTCAGGCGGCTGTTGACCGAGTAGTTCTCCTTCAGCCGCTCGAGCGCCAGGATCAGGAGCTTCGTGTCGTGCTTGTACGACAGCGGCGGAAACGGGATGGGAGCGAACTTGCGGCTCTCCAGCCAGTGCACAGTCGTCGTGTACACCGCGACAGCCTCTTCCGCCGACACGTACGGCCCGTCCTTGAGGTAGTTGTGCTGGCGCTCCTGCTCCGCCTTGAGGTACAGGCGCGTCAAGCGGCCCAGGTTCTTCTTGCAGACCGTCTTGTCGACCGTTGCGCCGCGCTTGATGCGCTCGCGGTTGTAGTGCGCCACGTTCGTCCACCAGTCCGCCTTCGACTTGACGTACCGGAGAATCATGTTCTCGATCGGAGCCGGAAGACCAGGCACCTTCCACGGGATATTGGCCTTCCAGCAGCGCCACGCTTCGCTCAGGTGCTGCAGGATCGTGCGCGCCTTGTTGGCCTTGACACCTTCCGGCATCATGTCGAGGATGTCGTGCATCACGGCCGCACGGAGCTCGAGGTCGAAATGACTCTCCACGCGCTGCTTCGTGACCGTCTTGGCGATCCCTTTGGAGTGGCGGCCTTCGAACTGGCGAGCGAGGAGATTGCCGAGCCAACGCTCGAGCAGCGGGACGATGCCACGCAGGAAGAACAGCCACACGCGCCAGCCAGGAGCCCAGAAACCGCAGCCCGGACCCTTGCCGACCGGGCCAGTGTTGAACCGGTAGTAGATCAGGTGCTTCAAGTCCTTGCACATGCGGATCTGGCGCATGAGGCGGTACTTGTAGCGGTACATGCCCGTCAGCTGGCCAACGTGCGCGAAGATGTACTGCAGGCCGTCCGCGAGCTGGAAGGCGTCGACGTTGCCCAGTCGGTACTGCACGTGCGCGTCGACGATGAGCTTGGTCAAGCGCAGGATCTCGCGCGTCAGGTGGAACGCGTTACCGAACCGCGACTTCTTGCGCTCCTTGGTCGTCAGAGTCTTGATCGGTTTCAGGTTGAAGTTGTAGTCCAGATGCAGGTAGTTGAGGTTCTTGCGGTGGATGAGCAGGTTCAGCATGTTGTAGCCCTGGCGACAGACCTGCAGGCCGGCCTCGACCCAGTCCAGCTCGGTGCTCTGGAAGAACTTGGTCGACTTGAGCGACTTGAACAGGTACTTCTTGTTGAGCGCCTTGGGCGGTCGGTGGTGCAGCGCGTTGAGCACCCAGCACTTGAGCAGCTTCTGGTAGCTCACGCGCACCTTGACGGGCTGGCCAGGCGGGCAGTGCTCCTGGAACCACTTGTTGACGAGCGGCACATCGATTGCGCGTCGCGTTCGCCCAGTGCGCAGGTTGAACGGACGCGGAGCCCAGTACAACGCGATACCGTTGGCCGTGTCGGGCGTGTACAGCGGCTCGTCCGTCAAGATGGGGTCCACCCCAGCAGGCAGCTGGAACTCCTCCTCTTCGTCGTCGTCGTCGTCGTCTCCCGCTCCGTCAACGTCCATCTTGTCCGACCGGTTGACCCGGAAGTGCGAGATCGGGTTCACGATCGGGTCGAAGTAGAACGCCGGCAGGTCCGGGTCCTCCGTCTTGATGTAGCACAGCAGCGGCGTGTGGTACGGCTGGATGTGCACGGACCGCGGCCGGCTGTTGTACAGGAAGGGGAACGCGACCTTGTACTCGGTGCGGATCTGGTGCCGGATGATGATCTTGTTGATGTCGTTGAACTCGTTCCAGTCCTCGTCGTCCTCGTCCAGGTCGCGGTACAGCGGCTCGAACTTGGGCCCGCCCGGGATCGACACGTTCAGCGCCTTGGCCGTGAAGAACGACTGCTTGTCGAACAGGTACTCGTAGTTCGGGTCGATCAGGTCGCTGATGAGCTGGCCCGCCAGCCGGTGCAGGTTGGCCATGATCGGCACGGGCAGACGCCACTTGCGGTAGCTCGGGCCGTTGACGAACTTGGAGTCCACGAGGGGTTTCGAGTCGTAGAACCACTCGACCACGGCCTCGTCGTCGTCCTCGTCCAGCTCCATGGCGATCGCCTCGGACGGCTCGATGTCCAGGATGTTGTCGCCGTAGTCCAGCGGCGGCTCCTCGTCGTCGAACGGCGGGAAGCGCATGCGCTTGAAGTGCTGGCGGTCGCGCTTCTCGCGGCGCATCATGATCCACATGGTGCCCCACTGCGCCGTGTACACGGGCTCAATGACCCACGGGACCTCGTTCACGAACGTGATGGCGCCCGTGATGTGGTACAGCACCTTGACGTCCTTGACCTGCTCCCACGGCATCGGCATGTTCTCCAGCAGCTTGAAGATTGCGTGCGGCACGTACTTGAGCGCGCCGAGGTACACGCGCTTGTCGTGCCGGAACTTCTTCGAGCTCATGTCTCCGTGGTCCTTGATGATCTTGCGCACGTGCTCCGCCGGCATGTCGTCCTTGACCGACTCGACGAACCCGAACTTGCGCTTCTCGCCGTACCGACGCGCGTTCAGCTTGGCCCAGCGCCGGCTGCGCTCCTCCAGCGCCTTCTGCTTCTCCTCGGCCGTCAGCGCGCGCTCCACGCCGGGCGCCAGCCCGTTCCCGTTCGGCGCCATGCCCGGCGGCATCGCTCTCGCCGTCCTTTCTCAAGCCAGGAAGGCGTCCCCTACGCGCTCGCTTGCTGCTTCTCCTTCGAAGCTGCTGCAGTCCCCGCGGACACTCACAGACGCGCGCTAGGCGATGCTTCTCCCCCTTCGCTCGCTCACTCGCTCGCTCGCTGCTCTGCCGCCCTGGACGCGCTCCGTGGACGATGCACGCACGCAAGCACTTTCTCGAGCTTGCCTACCCAGCTTTCCCCTCGAAACGCAGAAGGCCGACGCTTGGACACCACCACTGCACGGTATACTGAGTCCAAGTCTCTGAGATCTCCTTCCGTATCCTACCTTGTTTTGACCAGATTATATATCGTGTTTTGGTATAATTTTCGTTCATTTCTTTTAAAGTATGAGGTCTCTCGCGGTAGTATTGCGATCTGATGCAAAGGGGCGTTGATCGTCCGACACCAAGGAGATGGAGCGCAAGGGGGCGACGAGCCCATGCGGCGCCGCTGCTGGCACCAGCGGGGCGGCCGTCACGTCGGAGGCAGCAGGAGGAGGAGCCGCGAATCTTGGCTCTCCCACCGCTGGCGGCGTCGGCACGGCGGACGTTGGCGCGGGCGGACGAACGGAGATCCCTCTGCGGCTGACGCTCGGTGGCGCGACGTTGGCGCTTGACGCGACCGGCCAGTGGGAGCTCGGTGGGCAACGCTCTTGACGCTACAGCGCAATGGCAAGGCGCGATGGACTGATGACACGAGGCGCACGTGTGTCTGTGGTGTGGTGCGGCTAGAGCACTCGTCGCAGCGCGAGGTCGAGGAGCGCGCGCGAGAGCTGGCGGTGCGCGGCGCGCAACTCGAAGCGGAGAACGCCCAGCTGCGCGCCAAGCTCGTGCGCATGACCGAGGAGTCCAACATGGAGAAGTTCAGGTGCCAGCTGCTAGTCGAGATGGTGCGGCCAGACGCGTCCTCGCTCGATTGGCTGGTATAGCTTGCTGACCTGTTGCTCGCGCGCTGGCATGCATGGCGGTGCGTGGCGTCTCCTGCGGCCTGCTTAGCTGGCGCTCGCGACGCTCGACGAGGAGCGCAGCCGCGCCGACGCCGAGCAGGAGAAGGCGCGCGCGTCCAGCCTCAAGGGCGATGTGGTGGCGCTGCTTGAGCAAGCGCGCAAGGACGGCGTGGACGTCCGGCGACTGGCCGGCGCGCTGCCTCTCGTCGGCGCTGACCGGCCATGAAGCCGTCGCTTCTGCCCTTCAACATCGGGACGCCAGCTCCTCGCTAGAAGAAGTCAATACGGTTGTGCATACAGCGCGAGACGGCGGTGGTCATGCAGATAGCGATCGCTGGCGGCCGACAGCAGCAGAGCACCTTGAAGTGGCAGGCGAGCCGCGTGGATTCTCTCCGATATCCGTACCCATGCGGCAACTTGCACCTACTCTGAGCTTTGATAGGTGGAAAATCCGGCTCGTTCTTATCCAGGAAATACAGTGTTGTATATCAGTCGTGTGCCTCTGTTGTTCTCCGCTAAGGTTTACACTTCTCCTCTCGACCAGTCGGTTTCGCCGCACGAAGACGACTGCCCTGACTTGATCGGGAGGTGAACGTCGGTGCAGTGGGGTGGTCCACACTTTCGAACCTGAGAGAGTCAGCCGCCTTCTCGTCTTGTGCGGGACGTCCCCTCTTCATACAAACGCCAAGTCAATCAGACATCCCAGGCGCCAGCACAAGGCAGAAGAACCAACGGCAGGGCACCTCGGCGGACAGGCAGGCAGACAGCAAACGGCGCGCGACCGCGAACGCCGCTCCGCCTCCCCCCCCTCCGTCCCACCGCCTGCCGATATACACTAGCGCCTTGTCAGCAGCCATGGGCGAGTGCATGTCCAAGCCCAAGGTGGACACGGAGGCGTACACGGACATGCGCCATCCGCAGCCCAAGAACGGCGGCCGCACCGGCGGTGGCGGTCCTGGCGGTGGTCCTGGCGGCGCTGTTGGCGGGGAACGCCAGCCGCGCGACCGCGATCTGCCGATGCGACCGCCGCCGTCGAGCGGGCGAGACCGGCTGCGCAACGACACGGTCGACTTCCAGGACTTCAAGGACCGCGAGAAGAACGTGGTCGAGACGATGCTCGAGAGCAACAAGGGCCTGCGCATGGCCGAGATTAGCTTCGGCGACCTCAAGCTGCAGAAGATCATCGGCGCCGGCGCCTTCGGCGAGGTCATCAAGGGCACGTACTGCGGCACGCCCGTCGTGGTCAAGCGCATGCTGCGCAACAAGATCGACGAGAACAACCTGCGCATGTTCGGCGACGAGATCCAGCTCATGATGAACCTGCGCCACCCCAACATTGTCCAGTTCATCGGCGCCAGCTGGAACTCGTACTCCAACATGTACGCACTGCGTCGTCGTCCTGGCGTCTGCCATCCATGTCTGCGACGTGTGACTGACTGCTTTATGACCTCGTCTTGGCCTACCGCAGCTGTTTCGTGACCGAGTTCCTGGAGCGCGGCGACATGTTCGCGGTGCTGCGCAACCCGGAGAACCGGCTGACGTGGGCCAAGCCCATCCTGCGCATGACGATCGACACGTCGCGCGGCATGGCGTACCTGCACAGTATGAAGCCGCCGATCATCCACCGCGACCTCAAGAGCATGAACATCCTCGTCAGCTCCACGTGGGGCGCCAAGGTCAGCGACTTTGGGCTCAGCCGCGAAAAGTCGGTCGACGAGACCATGAGCGTCACGGGCACGCCGCTCTGGCTGCCGCCCGAGATGATCCGCGGCGAGCGCTACACGGAGAAGGCTGACGTCTACAGCTTCGGCATCGGTGCGTCCTCCTCTCTCCTTCATGTGGCGCCACGTACTTCAATGCGCGCTTACTTACTCTCTCCCTCGTGCCTTTTCTTGCGAATCCATGAGCAGTGCTGGCGGAGCTGGACACGCGCAAGATCCCGTACCACGACATCAAGGCCAAGGGGGCCCGGAACCGCAAGGTCTCGGGCAGCACGCTCATGCACATGGTGGCGTACGAGAACCTGCGGCCGTCGCTGAGCCCCAACTGCATGGACAGCGTGCGCGACCTGTTCACGCGGTGTACGTCGGACGACCAGAACCAACGCCCGACGTTCGAGGAGATCGTGCAGTTCCTCGAGAACAACGTGCGCAAGGAGACGCTGCTCCGCGCGGTACGTGGCGCTGCTCTTCTCCTCTCTCTCTCTCGCCTTGTTCACAGGACTGACTGACTGACTGACTGACTGAATGAATGAATGAATGAATGAATGAATGGCCCCACAGCAAAACGATCAGATGTTCCGGGTCGAGGAGACGCCCGACGAGGACCTGGACGTGTCGCCCGAAGAGCTCGGGGTGCACCACGCCACCAAGTACGTCGACTAGCCGCCTGGGCGGGCTGTCGGCGCGGTCGCAAGCGCCGACAGCGGCCCTGGTCGAGGGTCTGGCTAGCTGCCAGTGACCGACCGGCCCCCTCCCCATTCCACAAGATTGTTATTACGCGGCGCGGGCCACCGCGCTCTTGATCGTCCGGAGGCCCCGCCTAGCGCCGAGAGGAGCGAGAAGACGAGGGCATCGGGCCGTGCCGCTCGCCCAGAAGACCTAAGACAAGAATCCCATTCGTGTATTGTGCTGCCCATGTTGTTGGTCGCCGACGGATAATATACGAACGATTGAAGCGCCACGTGGAGCAATCTGACGCGCGACTTGGACTTCTGATAATAAATATCTTCAGCTACTCTGTTTAAAACGGTATTGTTGAAAGTACGGTTTCATAGAAGAATCAAGAGGTCAAGAGTTTCAAACACAAGATCATGAAACCATTCACCTGCCACATATTATAAAATGTGGTCCACACTCCTCCAGCTTCCCCAAGATCGCTCGCAGTCGCACCATTCCTGCTTCATCCCGGCAAGGAGACAAGCTTCTTACCGATCGCATAGAGAAGAAGACGGCAATGTGGAAGCTGCTGCTGAGCGTGGCGGCGGCTGCGCTGGCGGCCGTGGCGTCCGCATCCGACGTGGCGGTGCTGACGCCCGACAACTTTGCGGACGTCGTCGACGGTTCCAAGCACGTGCTGGTCGAGTTCTACGCGCCGTGGTGCGGCCACTGCAAGAACCTGGCGCCGACGTACGAGGTGGTGGCCACGTCCTTCAAGAAGGAACCGAGCGTCGTGGTCGCCAAGGTGGACGCGGACGCGCACAAGGACCTGGCGGGCCAGTTCGGCGTCACGGGCTTCCCGACGCTCAAGTTCTTCCCCAAGGGCTCGACCGAGCCGGAGGACTACAAGCAGGGCCGCGGAGAGGACGACTTTGTCGCCTTCCTGAACGACAAGGCCGGCTCCCACGTGCGCATCGCGCGCGCTCCGAGCCACGTCGTGGCGCTCGGCGCCGAGGACTTTGACGCCGAGGTCATTTACTCCAAGAAGCACGCGCTCGTCGAGTTCTACGCGCCGTGGTGCGGCCATTGCAAGAAGCTCGCCCCGACGTACGAGGAGGTGGCGGCCGTGTTCGCCGGCGAGGACACTGTGCTGGTCGCCAAGGTGGACGCGACGGCGCACGCCGAGCTGGCCGGCCGCTACGGCGTCAAGGGCTACCCGACCATCAAGTACTTCGCCCCCGGCGCCGACGACCCGGAGGATTACGCTGAAGGCCGCGACAAGCAGAGCTTCGTCGAGTTCCTCAACGAACAGGCGGGTACCCACCGCACGGTGGACGGCGGACTGGCGCCGACGGCTGGCCGTGTCAAGCAGCTCGACGTGATCCTGTCTGCCAGCGGCGACGTGACCTCGAGCGTGCTCGAGCAGGCCGAGAAGCTGGTCGAGACGCTCGAGGGAGACGCCGCCAAGCACGGCAACCTGTACATCAAGGCCATCAAGAAGGTGCTGGCCAAGGGCGAGGCGTACGTGGACGCCGAGATCCTGCGCCTCGACGGCATGCTGCACAACGACAACGTGTCGCCGCAGAAGAAGACGCTCTTCGCGCTGCGCAAGAACATCCTGCAGGCCTTCAAGGACCAGGACGTCGACGACCTCACGGCCCAGGAGTAGACTACCTACCGGAGCGTTGGTGACGAGGTGATCGTAGCAGGTCTCGGCCCGTAACACCAGCAATGTGAGCCAGCGCGTTCGTCGCAATGTGCCCGCTTTTTGACCGTTCGGTCCGCGAGTAAAAGCTCATTTCCTGTCTGATTGTCGGTCTGGAGGGGTCTCGAGTCTCCGCCTCCGTCCTATCGCCACGTCTTCCAGTGTCTGTCCTCCGCTCTCCATCAAGCGTCAGTACACCTTGGCGGCGCAGAAGTCCGCGACTAGACGGACGCCATCTCGGACAAGGTGCTGCGCAGCTTGTCGGCAAAGCTGCTGGCATCCACGACGACTCCTTTCTCTGCGGGGCAGCTGGGCACGCGCACGCCGCTGGACGAGCTCTGCATCTTGACCGAGTGATTCTGCGCACCATATCCAAGCCAAGTCAAGCTGTCAGTCCTCTAGCACCACCCACCATCACCACTTCCATAGCAAGCGACGTACCTCCAGGAAATAAATATCTACATCGCATCGGTCGCCGTAGGACAAGCGCACTTGGGTCTGCGAGCGCGGGATGAGCACGAGCTCAGCGGCGACGAACGACTTGTCGTCTCCGCCGTACGATTTCTCGGCGTAGTACCCCTTGTCCTCGCCCGGCAGCTTGAACTTGTAGCCGAGCTTCATGCCCTTGCCGCCCTTCTTGCCGCCCATGCCGCCGAACGCCTTGGCGGACGAGGAACCACCAGCATCCGCGTCCGCCTTGATCGGGTCGTGCCGGTAGTACTTGGCGCACAGCAGCTGCGACTCGACGACGCTCGCGAGCACTCCGAGCGGGACGCACGTGCGCTCGAGCGCCTCGAGCAGCTGCGCTGGGTCGTTGTGGCCGTTGAGCGCCGACTGGATGAAGTGCATGAGCGGGTGCTCGGCCTTGTGGCTGTAGTTGACGACGAAGCCCATCTTCTGCTTGAACTGGATCGTCACGCGGTATGTCACCATGCCGTCGGGTGTCGAACCCGCGGCGACGCACAGACGCGGGTTCTTGGCGCGGCAGGCGAGCACAATGGCGAACGGGTCGGCGCTCTCGACGTAGAAGCGGCCGTCGTCCCGCACGTCGTTCGAGTACCTGCCGGCGGCACGCATCATCTTCTCGAGCTTGACGGCCAGCTCGCACAGCGGCTTGACGACGCACACGAGCTCGACCATGAAGATCTCGAGCGGGTTCTCGCTCATCGCGTCGCTCGCGAATACGGCGTTCGGATACTTGAAGATCAGCTGCCCGCGCGCGTTCACGTGGTGCGAGCACTCGGACAGTAGGTGCTGCTTGGGAGCGATGAACGTGAATGGCGGACGGGCGAGCTGCAGACACAGTTCGAAGCCCTCCTTGTGGCGCAGGTGGCCCTGGATGGCCAGGATCTTGAGCGGCTCCACGTTCACCTTGTCCGGGAACGACAGCGTCACGACCTGGCCGCCGGTTCCAACTCCCTTGGTCGTTCCGGCCTCGCCGGAGTACCGGATGCGCGACTTCCGCCGGCGCGCAAAGTTGACGAAGTGCTGCAGCTGGATGCGCTCGCTGCACATGTTGATCACGTGCAGGAGCACCGAGGCGATGTGCGGCGCTGGGCGGTGGATGACTGGAGACGCCGATGCCACGCGCCGGCCAATGTCCTCGAACAAGTGGCCGTCGTCACTGACCACGTGCTTCTTCGTCGGCCGGCTGTCGCCTGCAGCGCCGTGGTGCGCGCGCTTGCGGCTATTGGCGTGCACTACAGCAGCAGCCATCTCGTTCCTCCTGTTGACCGAAGCCTGCAGCTCTTCCCGCTTGAACGCCGAGAAGCGCTGGATGAACTGCACGCCGGCTGACTGGCCGCCGATCCCCGCGCTTGTCTGCAGCAGAGAGAAGCACGGAAGGCGAATGTACTCCTCCATCTCGGCGGCGTCGTGGATGCTCGAGGCGCCACTAGCCATGCCGTCCGGCTCGCCGTACTTGTCGATCTCGACCACGAGGTAGCACGTCGACTCCTTGGACGTCGTGAGCTGGAAGTAGAGCGCCGAGTCCGAGATGGAGAAGTCTTCTGTCTGCGCGCCGTGCTGCTGCCGGAACATGATGTAGCGCTCCCAGTTGAGGCTCACGTTGCGCAGCACCTCGATCTTCTTGAAGGACGAACCGATCTGCGCCATCTCGTGCACCACGATCTCGCTCAGCGCCTTGCGCACGCCCGCGTGGATCATGTCCATGGCTCGCTCAGCCTTACCGTCGCCTGAGATGAGCGCAAAGTCGATTGGGAACGCACTGGAGCGTCCAGCAGCAGCCGCGACCTCGATCTTGCACTGCGTATTGAGCACGCGCTCTAGCTGGTTGACGCTAGCGCGTAGTGTCGAGTTCTTGGCGGCGGCGAGGCAGTTGGCGACGAATCGGCCCTCGCGGATGTCGAACGAGACCTCGAGGAAGTGCTTAAGCCCGCCGATGTCGGACCGCGAGACGCGCAGGCTCGAGTCCGAGCATAGCAGTGTGACGTTCTCGCCAGATATGAGCTGCGTCTGCGCCTTCTTGTCCTCCGGAGAGTCCACGATCAGCAGCCGGCCAAACGAGAAGAGCGCGGCGGCCGCGTGCGCGCGCATGGCGGCCACCAGCAGGTTCTCGGCGCTCAGCTCGAAGAGATTTGGCGGCACCTTGAGCTGCTCCAGCAGCTCGGCGCGGCGCGGTAGGTTCGGCGGCAGCGACGGGCTCAGCGTGACCGCAAGGAGCTTGCTCTGCGTCGGGTCGAAGCCCAACCGCACACAGACGCTCGACTCCGGGTACGGCGGGAGGTTGCTGGCCTTGGCTGCCGCACCGGATAATTGTGCAAGCAGCCGCTGCTGATCTGTTGTGGGTTCGCTGCCGCGCTCTTTTCGCGCGCAGGCCTTGGGCCAGTAGCACAGGTCCAGCACGTTCTGATCACGGTGGTACTTGACGAGTATGCGGTTCTTCCAGCGGCCGTCCATGAGCAGCTTGCCCTGCAGGAAGAGCACCTGGAGCGCCAGCGACGAGCAGAACTCGCGCATGACGGTGAAGGCGCCGACGAACGGCGCGTCCGCCTTGTTGACCGTGCGCTGCACGAGGTTCTTCAGGTGGTGGTAGTGTGCCGGTGTGGGCGCCGTCGAGTGCATGATGCGCAGCGCGTTGGCCGACGCCGTGCGCGCGTGCCGGTCGAACGCGGCGGCGTCCGTGAGCGCCGTGTTGACGCTCACAACGCGCCACTTGGCCTCCGGCTCCCGTCCCTGCACGGTCAGCACAATGTCGAACTCGCCGGCTGCTCGGCACGTGAGGAACCCGCCGCGCAGGTCGACGCTCGTGAACTGGTCCGGGATCTCAGCTTCAATGAGGCGGAAGCGGATGAGGTCGTCCACGTCTCTGGCTGCGTCTTCAACGTCCACAGGCGGCAGCTCGCGCGGGAACATGGCGTGCTTGGCGACAGTGGGGAACCGCAGGTAGCCGCCGCCATAGAGCACGTCGACGGCCGTGCTGAGGTCGTAGCGGCGCTCCTTCGCGCGGTCCAGGTCGGCGTGCAGGAAGAACAGCCGGTCGTTCGTCTCGTTCGCCTGGTCGCGGTAGCCTGACGCGCGCTGTAGCAGCGCGTCGCTCCGCTGCAGCAGCGGCGCCTGCGCCGACCACTTGAGAACAGCCAAAAGCTGCGCAAAGCGAGCACGAGCAGCCTGTAAGTGGCGCAGCAGCGGCTCTCGGCGCTCGTCCTCGCGCACGGACGGCAGCTGGTGCAGCAGCGCGCGCAGGTCCTCGTAGCTGCGGTCCACCGCGCGGTGCACGAGCTCAGGAGCCGCCACGGCCGCGCGCGCCGGCGGCGGGAAGTCCCCCATGTTGCTGCTGCTCCTCGCTCGATTGACTGCGAGTCAGTATGCAGGCCTCGACACGGCCGAGAAAGGCGGCCCGAGTGGAGTCGCGGCGTAGCACTCCAACCGGTCGCTGTCGTTATTTGAGCGAGCAATGGGGGCGAACCGCCTTTCCTCTTATTCGGGATGCAGGAACACGCGGCGAGCGGCGAGAGGCGTCGAGGCGTCGAGGTAGGGACGCGGGGCGAGCAGATGGAGACGCGCGGCGAGCGTCACCGACAGCAGCGGCGACGAGTGCGACGCTTTTTTCGCTTGCGATCGAGCGCGACGACCCGCAAGTGACGACGGCTCTCGGGCTGTGGTTTTCCCACCTGGCAGCTCAGCTCGCCTTTGGCTTGGTGGCGCGAGAACGGGGGAGCCTGCCACACCAAACACACACCACATAGAGGAAACACCCTGTTTTACAATTAATTGGTTTAGGATGTACTAATTGTGATATTGGTTTCGTCGCGACACCACAAAACTACGATCGCTCGATGTTGCTCGAGACGACACTAGGTACCACGAAGACACTCACGAGATGGCTGCGATTCCTCCCAGAGTGGCCTTAAAAATTGCTCTACTCAAGCGTAGACGGACGCCGACAATGCTTACTTGAAGACCTTGCTGTCGGCGATCGGGCGGCCCTCGAGCTCGTCCCCGTTGCACCAGTAGGCGGCGACGCGCGCCTTGGCCTCGTCCGTGAGCTCCGTCACGCGCTTCCACGTGTAGTACTCGGCGTCCGGGTTGGCCTCGATCATGTGCTTCTCCGAGTCGCCGCGGAAGAGCCAGCAGCCCGTGATGATGATCTCCGAGCCCTCGGCACCGCAGACGTCCATGACACCGAACGCGAACTTGCGCATGGCCTCGGAGCGCTGCAGGAAGCCGCTAACGGCGTTGCACGTCATGAACAGCTTCGTGTTCTCGTTGTTGTAGTTGTAGTCGCAGAACCAGAGCGAGTAGCCCTCGGCGTCGAACTTCTCCCAGAACCACTCCATGGCCTTCGACAGGTCCTTGTTGTTCGAGTACTCGACCTTCCACGCGTCCATGACGAGCGACGACGGCTTCTCGCGGTTCAGCACAACGAGTGGGTGCTCCACCTTCTTGGGCTTGGGGGCCTCCTCCTCGGCGGCCTCGGCCTTCTCCTTCTTGGCGGCCTTCTCCTTCTTGGCGGCCTTCTCCTTCTTGGCGGCCGGCTTCTTCTCCTTCTTGGGCGCCTCCTCGCCGTCGGCACGCAGAGCCACGTCAATGAGCGGCACGTCGCCAATCACCGCCTGGAACTGCGGCTGGTTGACGAGCGTCGAGAACCAGCGGTTGACGGCCGTGAACGGCTTGCGGAACTCCTTGTCCAGCACCATCTTGAACGGGTAGACGAGCGCCGAGGCGATGACAATGTCGGCCAGCGTGATCTGCTCGCCCACGAGGTACGTGCGCAGGTGCAGGTGGTTCTCGAGCACCTGCAGCGCCTTCTTGACGTCCTCCTTGGCCTTGGCGTTGGCCGCAGCGTTGAACTTGCCGTAGCCCAGGATGGGCGACACCCACGCCGACGCGGGCACCTCGAGCTCGTGCGTCGAGAACTCGAGCCACGACTCGACCTGCCCGGCCTCGAAGAACGTCTTGCCGTACAGACCAGTGTCCTGGCGCAGGCGGGCCACGTAGCGAGCGATCGCGCCGCTCTCGAAGATGGAGCCCTCCTCCGTCTCGAGCACGGGCACCTTGCCGACCGGCGTCTTGGCCAGGAACTCCTTGGAGCGCAGGTCCTTGGCCATGTCGAACGCCGGCAGCTCAATGTCCACGCCGTTGTACTCGGCCGCGATCAGGATCTTGAACACGCGCCAGTTGGCGGGGTACGTGTAGAGCTTCTGCTCGTTTAGGACGCAGCATGGTACATGTGGTCAGCATGGCACAAGGGAGGGTATGCATGGAGGGCAAGGCACGCACCATGGTGACGAGTCTGGCGAGTCTGGAAAACGGGGAGAAATCGCAAGTGAGTGAGTCGCCTTCACTATGGAGACGCAGACGGAAGAACGACTGGTTCGCAGTCTGGGATCCAATAGGGCGCTCTATATGGGTGGGTGCGGTACCCAATGAACCAATGTGGGTTGAAGTGACGGCCATTTTCATGTGATGAAGATGCACATGACCAGGAAGGCGTCAACGCATGGACACCTTCACGTCGGTTGCATCAGACAAACAACCATGGCAGCTACGACCACGGCAGCTACGACCCACGGACAGCTTCATAGGTAAAATACTGGCAACGCATAAGTATTTCAAAGTCTTCGCCACAACCTTCGTCCCGAGGATAGGTAGCCCCGCCACCTCGGAACGCGCCGTCGTCTCCTCTTTCTCTCTCTCTCTCTCTCTCTCTCTCTCTCTGACGCTCACATCGCTCGTCCTTCGCTCTTGCTTCACGGACGCGAGCAGCAAGACTGCCTACACTTGGAAATAACTGGCACAAGACCGGTCGGCATGGCACGGCAATGCAACCCACCGGCCTGCCGCCTAGATGAACCGCCGGTTCTGGTTGCCCAGGGACTCTTCGGCGGCGTTGCTGCCTCGCCGCTGGCCCGCGTAGATCTCGGCGTACTCGTCGCGGATCGTGACCGAGAGGATCTCGCCCATCTTACGCTTGAACCGGTCGCAGTACGCGGTCGGCGGGCACGCTGACAGCCCCTCAGTGTCCTTGCCCAGCAGCTTGGTCTTGGCGAACCGCTCGAGCTTCTTGTCCATGTTCCACGTCTGCAAGATGTCGATCATGCCAAAGTAGTAGATCGACGGACCCACGACCGTGTTGGCGCGGCGGGTCCCCGTACCGAGGCGAGGCAGGCCGGACCGCGACTTGGTCGGCGGTGCGTGGCTGTTGCCGCGGCCTGGTCGCTGCGTCAGCTCGGACGTGAAGTTGCTCTTCATGCCTGGGATCGGCAGTGGGTGCGAGGCCGGCCCGCCGTCCTCCTCCACGTCCGGGTTCACCATGTACTCGACGTTGTGGATGCCGAGCAGCAGCGAGTAGTCCATGATGCCGAGCCGCGAGAGGAAGTTGGCGTCCTTGACCAGCTGGTCGTACAGCTCTTCCGCGACCTTGGGGTCCAGCCGAACCTTGGCGGTCAGGTCGTTGTCCTTGAGCACGACGTTGGGCTCGTGGCGGCCGACCCTCGCGCGGCAATTCTCGGCGTCCGTCGAGCCAAACACGTACTTGGCGTTACAGTGGCGGCACGTGACGCTCTTGCCCTTGGACGGGTGCTTGGCGCTGCGGTTCACCCACGAACCCTTGATGTCGTATCGGCGGTGGATCACCTTCTCCGTGCTGAACAGGTTGGCCATGACCACGAAGTTGAACGTGTTGCCGTACAGACGGATCGCGTGGCACCCGTAGAAGCGCGTGAGCAGGCTGTCCGGGTTCGTCAGCAGGAACGACGCGTACTCGGCCGCGATGGAGCGCAGGAACGTCGACTCCTCGTCGCTCATACTCTTGACGATCAGCTGCTGGTCGTGCGAGAAGAACATGAACGCGCCGCTCGCGCCTTCGCTCAGCCGCTCCTTCGTCGTGCGGCTCAGACTGTCGATGTACTGGTTCGTGTCGATGCCGAAGTGCTCGCGGATCGTCTGGAACGTGTGCGGGCAGTAGTCGATGAACAGCGTGCCCTTGCCCAGCGCAGCCTTGGGGCGAGTCCGGATCATGTAGTCGTCAACGCCCAGCGATCCGCGGTTGTCCTCCGTCCCCTGCGGCTGCAGGTACAGCTCCTGCTGCGTCGCGCCTGGCGGCAGGTGCTGCGTGTCCCGGACCGCCTGGATGATGCCCGTGGTCGTGTAGTACAGCACTTCGCACCGCAGCGCGAGGTTCACTTGGGGACTCAGGTCGACGTCAACGTCCACGTCGCCCTTCTTGGCCTGGCCGCGCTTGGAGCTGGGATCGAGGCACGCCAAGCTTCGTTAGTGATGGACTGACAATCCACGTGACGGTGTCAAGTGATCCTAACGTACTGGTCGTGGAAGTCGTTCATCTGGAACCAGACGACGAAGTCAAAGTAGCCCTTGCACGTGATCATGAAGTTCATCATCTGGACGATCCACCGCGGCTTGTCGTTCAGCACCAAGTACGGCACGTAGAACGCGAAGGTGATGGCCCAGTAGATGATGATCGCGATCACGTAGCTACAGTCGTCCACAGCATTTGGTCGGGTGAGTCTAAGCCAGTCAACAAGCAGCAAGAGACACTGACGTACATCGTGACGGAGTGCAGCACGCGGAGACGCATGCGGAGAGTCTCGGACAGACCCGAGACGGAGCGCTGGTACGCCCAGTAGATGACGACAATGGCGTAGACCCAGTACAGGATGAGCCACACGTAGAACAGCAGCCACGACCTGGACGACCAGACCAGCACACGAGTCATGTTAGACAATGAGCACCACCACATCATGCTGTGTATACAATGACGCACTGAAAGTTGAGCTTCCACAGGTTCTCTGTCGAGGTCCCGTCGCTCGAGCTGCCAGAGTCCGCAGAGTTATTGCTGCTGCTGCTGCTCGACAGCATGCTCTCGCTCTTCGTCCAGCAGTAGCCGAACTCGGACTCGCCAGCAAAGTCGGGGATGGAGACAAGGATGATGCACGTCGTCAATGCTGTTCATAGGTCGCAGAGAGCTGGTTAGGCAGTGTATCATGACTGAGAGAATAGGGACAGCAGCGCACATACCGGTGATCCAGACGTAGGAGTGGTAGCGGCGCACGTTGCGCTTGTAGTCTGTGAACGGGCTCTGCAGCGACGAGAGCATGTCGATGGCCATGACGAAGAACCAGCTCTCGGAGCTCCAGATGAAGAATTGCGTGAGCGCCGCCGTGGCCGAGCACGACTCCTCCGACAGTGTGTCGCTGCAGCTGCCGCTGCCGCACTTGTATAACTCGGTGACGAGCAGCACGGACACGAGTCCGATGTCGCAGAGGCTGCGGAAGAAGATGATCGGGTTCGGGTGCTTCCTCCACGTCGGGCGCGTCAGGAACGTGTAGCACACGGACAGGCACGAGAGCAGCGTGATGACGCCGCCGGCCAGCAGCCCCACGGACGCATTGACCGTGTTGTCCGCGAACACGATGGTCGTGACGGCGCCGCAGATGAAGACGAGGAACATCATGGCCTGGATCTTGTAGTTGTTGGCCCAGTGGATTGAGCTGCCCACCGTGATCTTGGCGTGGAACCAGCCGGCGCCGTCCGCCGGCCCGTTGTACTTGCCCACCTCGTAGCTGCCGTCGTCGATGCTGCCCTCCGAGCTCTCGTCCACGGACCGCACGGGGTCGCCGCCCGTCTGTAAGTTCTCGCGCGCCATCGTCGCCGGCGACTTGCGCAGCTCGATCGGCGTGTGCATCGAGTGGTAACTGCTGCTTCCGTCAGAGGAGAACACAGCCACCCCGTCAGTCCCCTCATTCTATACCTCACACGTCCAGACGCGAGAACGTACCCTCCGAGGCCGTTCTTGGCGTTAGGGAACGCGTCCGCGCCGCTATCCGAGCGCATATACGGCCCCTGCATGCCGCCACCGCCAGTCTCTGGGTACGCGAACTCGCTGTGTGTCGGTACGCCGCCCTGCGCCACCGGTGGTGGCGGTGGCGGCGCGTGGCGCGGCTTGCGCGGCGGCCCGTCGGCGTTCGGCAGGCTCATAAAGACCGGGTGCCGCTGGGAAACGTCCAGCCCGGCGTTCGTGTCCCGCTGCTCGTCCGCGAGCTCCTCCATGCGCAAGCGCCAGGCTTCGGCTCTGCTACCAGGGGCGGGACCACGCACGGGTACTGCGTCGAGCTGGGTGAGGTTCCTCCCTTGGTGAGTCCCCTTGGGCCCCGTCGCGTCCGTCCGTCGGTCGGTCGGTGCGTTCGTCCAGGCACTGACTGCCTTTCTCGCTGGCCGCTTCGTCTCTCGTCTGCCGGCGATAATAAACGCTTGCGAGGCTCAAGTGCGCCGCCTTTGCGTGCTTCCCTATCGAGAAAGTAACGATAACAAGTAAGCGCAGAGAAAGCCAGGGCAAGCGGCGCTTGAGGTTGGTCTTATCGTTACTTTGTTACTTTCAAGGGGTAGGGTGTGGCTGGATTCCAGGGTCTGTTACAGAGTCCTTTATTTGGGGAGAAACGAACGGACGCGTTTTGATTGGCGGGAAATGGGTGCACAGGGTACACCTACCAAATGACCTGGTGTTTGTATCTCGTCGAGGTTACTGGGGCGTTACGAGTTGAATTCCGGCGTTCACTTGCGCCGAGTATGCAGTTCTTTTTTATCAATTACTCATGCGATGTTCTTGTTGTTGCGGTAGTTCTTCTCCTTGCTGCCAGTTCGATCAATGGACAAAGTGAAAAACCGGAGAGCATCGCCAGCATTTCCGCAACACGATCTAGTCGGAGGCGTCAGCACGATGCAATACCGGGGTTTATGCTGCAAATAAACTTGCCGATGCCTAGGTTACTGACTGTTAGAACTCGCACGAGAGGTCGCAGTAGCGCGAGAGGTTCCGGAACGGACGGCCGCAGTGGGCTCCTCGACGAGGACTCGGTGGCCTTACACGATCAATACATCAGTCTTACTTCCTCCAGCTCCTGCTCAAGCGGCTCACCGAACACTGACGATTTACGGGACTCTGATCTTGAGACGCTAAAATATAGGAAGTGCAGCCTGTTACACAGCCAGGCCACATTCACGATCGCCAGCTCGGACAACGCCGCGCGCACCGAGTAGTCAGCTGCAGACTGAATGGGTGGCGAGCAGCGCTCGCACCCTTCTGACGTGTTGCTCAAGCTGGTTGTTTGGATGCCCATACAAATACACACGCAGGTTTTGGCTGGCGCCGGGCTGTTGCCCACTGCCACCTCTGCTCTTGCCGTGCAGCGCATAGCAGCAACAGCCCAAGCGCCAGCCTTTTTCCTTGCGGGCCACTTCAGGCCCCGCAACTCATCATAGCCCTTCCTTACCTGTGCTATCCTAGTGATGGCGGTGACACGCAGTCAAACACCGACGCGCGTCACAGACGCTCACACGCCTCATAATAAATCATTTTTTAGTGAGATCAAGAGCGCGTACTCGACAACCGGTTTGGCGGCCGCTTAGCTCTCATAGCTACATATCAATCATCGACGACGCGAGCTCTATCCAGCAAATGCAGATGTCTCGCCATAGCGTTCAATTTGTCCTCGACGAAGGCAAACACAGTCCAAACATTCACTGAGGAGAGTACCAAGATCTGTGTTGCTTCGGCTTGCTATCACGCGCATTAAGTGTGCGATGTACGAGGCCATCGAAATGCTATAACTGACGAAAGCCAGAAGGATCTCGTAAGAAGCGCGAATTCCAGCTCTAACACGAATTTTCTTTAGGTTCTTCCTTTGGTGTGCTAGGAGTCACCCACTTTAAGTACTTTGAGCAAAGTGTTGCTCTATGGCGTATTGGGGCCGCGTCTCCATATCCCGGAATATGGCTGTTCCTAGTGGAACCTACAAATGCAACCGTAATATGTGACATTGTATCCAACTAGTGATCACGGCGTGGGACAGTAGTGTATCTCCCCACAAATGTGATTGTGGACAGTGCGGATGCGCCAGCTTCCACAGCCACATGTAAATCGTTCAGGACGAGCGTCATCAACGTGTTGAGCGGTTTATCTACACGACATGCCAACTCGCTGTCACTTCCAAGACTGACAGAAGACATCACAGCGAATGGCCAAAGATGAGCTTCCCTAACTGCTTTGTTTTATTGACAGAACCACAATTCCGTGAGACCAGACACCAGGAATCGATGGCGAAATCTTCCTCGACAGGAATCTCAGGCTCAGTATAAACGCACTGGTCATCTGTGGCGACGGGAAGCTCATGTTAAGCTTCTCGTGCGGGTAGCCAAGCGTTTGCGCAGAATTCACCACGCTAATAAGCATGCCAATCACTGAGCCATCGGCGTAGCGGACAAATCTTTAGTGACAGCAGTACTTCATCACTGACTCAGTTTACTATACAAACAAGGTCAACGTCCGATTGTCTCGTGTTAAAAGGCTGGCAAGGATCTCGAAGAGGGATTGTTCCACACATGCATTGCGCGTGTGAGGTCAGTAATTGCGAATGAGACCACGATATTTCGTATAACGCAGCAATGGGCGAGGTTGCACAAACTGCGTTCGCTGTTAAACGACGTCAACGGCCACGATAACGCGGAGAAGTGGGTCGTTGTTTGCGTTGTCTAACAAAGATCATATAAAGCATGTGGTACGAGTTCAACTTGGTGCTCTTGAAGAGGAAGTTATCAACGCAGGACAATCCACGGATAACAAATTTAATTATGTGTTATTTAATCTTGACGCTGCGACTCAAGTCATGTGGAATTCGTAAGCGCGCCACGACGGGAATGCTCCGGAAGGCCATCGATCGCATTTTTTTGTGACAAACAAATAGGCACGGGTTGTAGCCTGCATATGTAGGTGGTTAGAGGCTCATATCGCCATCCAAACGCACGCTGCCACCACCAGCATCGGATAAAGTGGTGCACACCATTTCGAGATTCAATAAAAATGGCGCCGTGCCACTCTGGTAAAACCGTGTCTAATTCAATATCAGGTGCCATAATAGCGTTGTTTTACAACTTTATACTGTACTTCTGTATGTAGTGCTACCTTATTATGCCAAGGGGCAAATGTGCAAATGCACAGTAAATGTAAGGACATGATTGCGATTTTTTATTGTGGAGCGCGAGGGTGTCGACACTTTCGGCAAATCTCTCTGAGTGGCTGTTTATGAGTGCATGGATCTCCATGAAGGCATAAGCTATCACTACGAAAGAGCCACCGATGTTATCACAAGATACAGAGGTGTGTGATGATGCGAGAACCATTGAATGTAACGTCCGCCCGCAGCTCACATTTCGGCGGTGTATCCCAAATCGGCCGTTTTCCCTGCACTTGCGTCGCACCGTCATGACTAAAATTGACGAGGGTAAATATTTTGATGAAACAAACGTTTCGTTTGTCGGCAACCCATAATGTATCGAGGAAATAATTGTCGCCAGTTTATCTTCTGTTTTCGACCTTCAGCACATGCACGCGATGCACCTGGGTTCACAGTGAGCCAGCTTGACAGAATTCGCTGCGCCGAGAATTGCCAGTCCATACCCTTATGGTTCCCACCCAGAAATGATTCCGTTAAATTCCGACAGCGAGAATTTGTCCAAAATTCGGACGGTTGTTTAACCGGTCAACTCGGTCAATTCGGCTCATTGATCCATCAAAACTCTCCCCTCAGTGGCCCAGGGCGGCCTCCCACAGACTTGTGTGGCCCGGCGCGGCATCCTGCTAACTCGTGCAGCCAGGCGCGGCCGCGTGCACACTCGCGCGGCCCGGCGCGACCCGGCGTTGGGTCGTGCGGTCACGTGCCGACGAGCGCGTTCGCCCGCGGCGTCATGCCACACTGGGCGTTGGTCAACTGCCTTAAGCCGCACATCGCATCTGTCGGCGGGCACGCCAAGCCCAGCACGTCCGTCTGCAGGCCCACTTGGCTCAACACGTACGATTGCGGCCTCGTCCCGCCTCGTGCATCCGTCTACCGTGTAACGGGGTACACGTGGCGTACCCGGGGTACGCCGCTGAACCCATTGAGTACAGTCGAACCGTACTCATAAGTCTTGGTCCATGCCTGTGTGTACCACACACAGTCCCCTGTTAGAGTCGGACAGTCAGTCGGTGACTGTCCTGCCGTCTGATTGGCCGAAAGTCGTGATTATTGACCAATCACGACTCTTCACTTCACGTTAGGCTCTCACGTCCAC